>APFE031094725.1:0-53836 GCA_000404065.3 Pinus taeda | reverse complement strand
CAAGGAAAAAATAAAAAACATTAATTCATTAGATATAATTGAAAATTACATTGTAAACACACAAAATATGCTTCTTATGATTATTGGTTGATTACACTTTGTACCTCTTCAACATTTTCAACTTAAAGTTGTTCAAATATAAACATTTTACCATAACCAAAAAGGATAAATATAAGATTGTATTTTTTACGTGTGAATTATCATTTAAATAGTTGAGCACTGAAGGTGCTCCCCACTACTAGACCTACTAGTTCGTTCAATAGTTGGAACTAGTTTAACTCACTTTAACTAGAATTAATTTATTACAAATCAAAATAACTCAACTTAGACCCCTAAAATTTAGGAATCACTCTAAATGACTATTGATAGACTTCCAACTCAAATTTAGTAAGCTAACTAAGTCAACTTAACTTAGTTAACTATTAGAAGTTGCTATGAGAATAGAATTCCTATTTAATTCTCAATTTAATTCAAATACAAACGAAATTAGGATTTTAGTGTTGCTATTTTTAAGATGATAAGTAAGCTAAAATGTGAAAATCATTTCCTTTACTCTTTCAAAAGCATGACTACAAATAAACCATCAAGGACAATGTTTAAATTAAGAGGGCGAATGTGATACCCCTAAGTTACCTTTACACTACATTATCTTCATTTCTAATTATTTGAGTTATAAATATTATCCAAGGGGAAAATATTGAATTGAACATTTGAATGAAAGGCATAAATATTTATGTGCATTAATAAATAAATAAAATTTGGAATTATTATGGGAACGAACAATTGAATAGCTAGGATGTTTTGATATCAAACTTAAAATTTAAGTGGTTAGTGTCCCATGAAGTGGATATGTAAGGGTGGCAATTTCCACCATTATAACCTTCTATGATTCCCAAAGTCTCGAGGAGGAATAATCACCACCAAGAGACAATGTAATTGGATATGTGTTATGTTGGGTGGAAAAAAGAGAACCTTCCATATCTAGAGAGAAATGCAATGATATAGGCTATTAAATACACTTGTAAAATAGTAGGTACATGAAATAAGAGGACAAACATGATGCTACTAAAGTTTGCCTCGAGAATGAGAAAAAAACCATTAAATTCTAATAAGTTTCTAACAACATTGAAGGATAAGGCTTAGGGGGAATTGTTGAGACAGGTGAAAATATTTGTGTTGTCATTTAGTGATCAAGAATTTTTATATCATGTATTAGCCAATGATTATTAGAATGTTATTGTTTGCACTAGTAGTTAATAACTACTAGAATATTTTAGTGAAAAGATAAAGGAAAATAAATAATTAACATCTAGTAGTGACAATATAACCTTTTTCATGAATGCATGTGACTATTACAAGTAAGTAAGAACACAGATACATGTATGTGTCATAGTAAACAAAGTAAGGAGATATATATTTGAATTGAGAAAAGGTAAGTGGCTGGAAATTACTATATGAACTTGCTATACCAACAAATTTTAAACATGGTAGAATTTTGGATAGGTATCACTATTTTGATTAGTATCATGAACAATAATGAAATAAAAATATGTAGATGATTTCATTACAAGCTACCATATAATCAACAAAATGAATTTAGTAGGTTTAGCATTCATATAATTTTTTTCGGAGGAATGACCTCCATATGCTTGCATTACACACTTGATATGCAAAAAAATACTAACAAGTAATTATAGAGCATGTTTGGATAAGCACCTTATAATTAAGCTTTATGTGAAAATTATATGAATAAGAATTCTTAGTTTTGATTTTAACCAAGTTGGTTTGAAGGGGATATTAACAAAGGAAACAAAGAAACTTTTGGATAAAGGAAGTATATGTATTTAGATGCAAAAATATTGAATATATTATAAATGATAACCATACACACTAAGGCTAAATAGAAATATGGGGAAATAAAAAAAGTTCACAGACATTAAATACACTTGAATAGAAAGATAGATTCAAAAGCATGTTTAAATATGTATATATATTTTCATGCACAAATTGTGGGTTGAGTAACCGAGTAATATATAATCGGTACATAAGATTATTATCTATGAATATCTCCAAAACAAGTTCCATATGCATATTGTATAGTTGAATTTACCTAATTGCTCAAAAAAAAATATCAATTTAAGGAAAAACAAAACCCTAAACTAACAACATATTCAAGATTGAGCATGAAAAGGCCCTATACAATGAATGTGTACATAATCATGTATAGAGACCATGTGTTGGTATATTCCTACATATCAACTAAATACTTATGGAAGAAAAGTGGTGATATATGGGGTTCTTAACTCGAGAGGGGTGTTCTATATAGAGATAACATTGATCTGAAGTCTAGATTTCATACATGTCACAATATAGGAATTCCTCTAGTACACTCATATAATATTTATAACCAATAAAAGAATTCTCAAACCTAGAGATTTGTTAGCAAAACTTACTTTGATAGTATTTAAATAGCCATGTCATTTAAGGACCTCTAGAAAGTAAATGAATAATTTGGAAATATTAGAATTATTTTTTGGTTATAATCTTTTCATAGAAAATACGGAAGGGAATGATACACAAATATAAATCCCTATATCTATAATATTCTTTCAAAAAAAATAGAAACTTGTTTTTAGTACCACCATGATAAAAACTAAGTACAAGACTTTGTATACCATTTAATATTTAAAATGGAGACTATGTTCTCAAAGGAAAATATAACGTAACATGAAGGAAGAGACTGTTTTAAAAGGAAAATATGCCATAACATGAAGGAATGACCTGAAGACTCAAAACCCAAGTATCCATGAAAAAGAGGAGTAGATAAGTATGGTCCAATGCTTGGTCATAACCTCTACCTCCACCACCAACTTGTTTCTATGCCATTATGGATTTCCTTCAAAAATAGTGTATTTGACAGAGAAAAAAAATTAAAATACTTTAAATACATCAAAAAAGAAACCCTTGTGTTACTTGTATTTAAAACCTTGAGAGAAAGATCGTGCAAGAAAATTCTCTTAACAGTTGAAAGTTTAATGTAACAATTTTAATCACGCATACTTGAGCTAAGGAAGGACTCAAAAGGATATACAATAGGCGAGGTATCATAGGTTCAATTCCTTGGGAGTAGGGGATAAAACATCCCATGTATCATAGGTTGACCTCTTTTGGAGAGAATGCACACCCACTTTCTCCATCAACTTAAACCCATATGTGGTTGTTAACCTTGGAGAGGATTTTGAGACAATACATTAATGGAAATAATGATGGGGCCCTGTAATATGTAAAGGCATGACTATTTTCATACTTTTTTATTATTATGGTTTAATGGCTATGGAAGCCAAGATTTAATTAATTGCTTAATTAAATAAATTTTATCAAATTAATAAATGAGATTGCTTGGGAACACTTTCAAAAGAGTAATTGAGTATTAGAGACTACTTGCTAATTTAAAAAAATTTGTCAGTTGTTAAATTCAACATGGTGGAACTTGGGAAACGGAGAAAAATGGTAGGTTGGGTGAAAATGATAATAAAGCATATTTAGATAGAAATACATTCTTTAAAGAAAAAAGAAAAAAAAAACTTAAGTGAAAACGAAAGGCCTAGGAAAAAAAGTGGGAAGACATTAAAGCTCGACGCTACTAAAAATTAGTTGGAAAAAATATATAAGAAAAACACTAAGGAACCTAAGGGGTTTGTTGATTCCCAAGGGGGAGAAGATTTGAAATTTGATGAAATTGTTGGATACAACTCATGGTTCTTGAATATTCCGTTAAGAGTTAATTTTAGGTAGATATATGGTTTCTTTGTCGTATTATATGTTCAATGTGAGAGTAGTATAAATGTTATTCTTATGATGAATTATATTTTCTATTAAAAAATAAATTGTAGGTTAAACAAGTTACGAGTGGGTATATAGAATAATAGTGCTAGTTATTAGCTAAGTTTAGGGGGTGCACACACACACACACACATATATTTTGGAGATGAGTTATGTATGATATGTATTTTCTCTGTATATATTCAGTAATTATAACATGCTTTAGGTTAAAATGGTAAGTGTTGTAGCTTAAGGGGTAAAACTTAGAAATTCCATTAGAGAATCATTCCTTAATTGTTAGGATCAAGATATCACAACAAATATTTAAAAATAAATTCAGATAGATTTATTGTGTTTGGAAATACATACTAGATGGGAATCACAGTAAATATAATTAGAGTTCTCTACCTAACTAATCAAAATATGTAAAAAAAATAACTTAATTAATCTGAATAGAGCTTTGTGTAAAGAAACCCTGAATATCTATAATAGGATTACTATGTATTAAATATAGGAATTGAATTTTCAAAAATGTATTTATGCTATACATGTTATGGTTATCATATCATATAAAAAAATTATATAATAACTTTTGGACATAGGAGATTATTTTTATGCTCACACAAGAATTCCTAAAACAAAATGATTAACTATACTGTGATGAGAAAAGCCAAAATAAATTGGAAAGAATATCCTAGGAAGACCTTATATATGAGTGTGAGAGAAATAAAAAATTATAAATAATTTCCACTAAAAGACTTATTACCCTAGCAAGAAGATATATGTAATTATATGTAAGATATTATTTAATCTCATCTATTTAACACTCCTTGTATTTATGCGGACGTGGACAACAGGAGGGAAAACACCATGCATCTATCATTGAGATGGATGGTAAGCTTTGTGATCAAGTTATTTCTATTTTGATTGATCGTGGATTTAATTATAGCTATGTTAGTCTTGACTTATTGGATAAGTTTGGTTTGAGTAAGGAATTTCATGAAAAATATTAGTTAGTGCAGTTCTCTATAGGCACAAAGAAGAGAGTTCATCATTGGGTAAGAGCTTGTGCATTTGATTTGAATTTTATGCCTACTGCGGCACATCTAAATGTATTACCATTGTGATCATACATTATATTGTTGAGCATGGATTAGTTGTACCTTCATAGAACCAATTTAGATTGTTATGAAAAGCCATTGAGTGTGTTGATGACAATGGGGAACCAGGAGCCTTGTAGGGTAAAAAGAAAGCCACATTAGTTAGAATGGTGTTATCTATGCATGCAAAGCATAGTAGAAGAAAAGGGTGTATTTTATTCACAATGCACATTTCTAGTGACAAGGGTAAGGAAGTTTATGATTCCGATGTGTTGATTAGGTACCCATTTTTGCGGTATTTTGGCGATGTGTTTCCTGAGGAAATTATAGAATTTCCGCCACATAGGGAGGTACACTTTTATATTAAGTTAGTTCCATGGGAAACTCCTACATCAAAAATCACTTTACAAGATGAGCACACCTGAGTTGTTCAAGTGAAAGTTGTAGTTGAAGGAAATGTTTGAAAAGGGATACATTAGGCATAGTGTATCACCATGGGGTTCGATGGTATGGTTTGTGAAGAAGAAATATGGAACTGTGAGATTTTGCATTGACTACAAGAAGTTGAACAAAGCAACTATCAAGAACACATACCCTTTGCTAAGGATTGATGACTTGTTCGATCAGCTGAAGGGAGTAGTAGTATTCTTGAAGTTTGATATGAGATCTAGATACCATCACATACACATCAAAGAGAAGGACATTTACAAGACTGATTTTCAGACCAGGTATGGGAATTATAATTTTGTTGTAGTTCCATTTGGCTTAACTAATGCTTCAACTACATTTATGTTCTTGATGAATAGTGTGTTTCATCCATATTTGGAAAAAACATTATTGTGTTCATTGATGACATATTGATATATTCTAAAAATGTGGAAGATCACGTGTAACATACATCATGAGCCTACTTGGGAATTTCGCTCCTAGGCTGCATTACTATAAATATTTATTCATTTAAAGTTGAGTTTTAATGGCCATCACAAGTGAATTTAATCAGTCATTACAGATACAGTGATTACAGTACTCTTTATATCAGCCCTTAGTCATTAAGCCACAACTAGGGCAAAGGGTTAAATCATAGCATACAGTTATTAAGACTCTTTGATATCCCTATCCCACCATCATTGGAATAATGTTTTACTTTTCCATATATAACATGGCACAACATCCAATTCTTAATGCAACATGCAAGAGCATCAAGCTTCATTATCCATGACATAGATAGTTGTGAATCATCGACAATTCTATGGGAGACATTCCTCCATAACTGCTCCACATGCATGAACATTTGCATAACACTATATCATCATATCCCTCCTTATCAAATGTAAAGATGATCATAATAAGCTTTACATGCATATGTGATCACATGAGAGTCACATGCATTATTCAATCCATCATTTCCATAAGAGAGGTAATTTAGCCATCCATATAACTAAATTGTATGATTTAACATCCTAATAAGTAAGGATTAACATGAAACATTTACCATGCAATTGAATCTCATCATAATGTGGGGAAACACCAGTAAATCTAATAATACATAAGAATCTCATGTAATTCATTCCAACATTCTCATGGCCAAGAAACTTAGGCAATTGTCTCATAGAAAAATTGGCACTGTAATAGATAGAGTAAGAAATCAACGTACAAAAAATCCATGCAAGAGTATTCAACCAGGAAGAAAAAGAACACCTCTTGGAGGGAGGAGCACCACCACCCAACCATGAATCACCTTTGATCTCCCCTGAGCCGAGGATCTCACTGACGATCAATTGTCCTTAATTGATCAATGCAATGGGTATTTAATACCATGTTTCATGATTTAGTTACCATTAGCAGCATCCCACTTTTATAGATTTTACCATTTACCTAGGTCTTTTTCAAAAAAGATCGTTTTTATGTCCCATGGGGATTTTCCTCATAAAAGCTATCCTTTATCTTCTGCAAAGATTTTATGTCTGATGGATCTTTATCTCCAATCCATCAAATGGATCTCCAATCCATCCAAGCTTATCTAGAATCACATCTAGAAGCTTTATCACGAAAGATTCATCTCTATCTCATTCCTCATGGGATTTGGCAAGAATCTCCTCTCTCTTGGTGCTCCACCCTCCAAGTGATTTATTTTATTAATTTATCAAATAACATATTTTCTTTTCATATTACATATCACCTATCTTTCCTCAGCTTAGGTTTAGAATAGTTTAACCAAAAATGGAGGGTATCACACCTAGCTTTCCTTAGCTTAGTATTAAAATCTTTTAACGTACAAGGGAGGAAATCACACCTAGCTTTAACTCAACCTAGGTTTACAATAATCTAGCACACAAGAGAGGGGTGTTACATACTCCCCCCCTTAAAGTTTACAATGTCCTTGGTATATCACTGCATCATGTGCTTTTTCATAGGTAGTTGGTTTCTAGATCGACAACTTTCATGGCTCTACCATCTAATGCAATTTTCCTGATGTACCTGAGTCACAAACAGTGCTCCTAGCACATCTCCTTCAGTAGCTACATCAATATCAAGGAGTGCTCTCCTCTCATAGCTACCAGTAACATTTTTTTCAAACCATTTCTAAGAATTCATAGATGCAAAATTTTAACTATGATAAATATGATAATTTGTTATTTAATATTATTAAAGAAGCTATTACTTATCATTTATTTTATTTGAAGGATTCATGTTCTCTGCTTGCATTATTTCAAACATTTGTGTTCTTGTCGAACATCTTCTTCTTGCAGTCTCTCTGCATACAATACATTAGATAGCATATTTTCCTCATTCATATGTCTGCAAGGTAATAACATATTAGTTCACATAAAAATATATATTCATCAAATATATTCATCATAATTGTATGTGTGCCAACTTCAATTAATAATGGTTAGTTATACCAATCTTACTTTTCCTTCTTCTATGTATCCTCTAGGTCGGTTGCCTTGGCAGACATTTATCTAACATCTTCATGAATACCTGCACACAATGTGTACTATGCACACTAATATATATATCATGTTTCAAACATCTAATGTATATAGTCATATGGGTACCGTATGTACTGTTGTACATGGTACCATCTGTGCTACAACCCATCATGCCATTCCAATGGTATCACCTGCATGACAAAAACTTTGTCCACATATTTTTCTATAATATTAGTATCATGCCAAACCTTCCTTTATCTTTTTCTAGCCATTAAAAAAATGTACTCAATTGATAAGGAATTTGTATGAGCATGGTTCATTTTTGTAATTAGAGAAATTTTTGTCAAGTGTATGTCATTTTCAGATTTCATCTGGTTGTAACACAGTATGAGTAATATAGTATGCATAATTGTATCTTAGGAAGACTATTAACTCATAGTTTAGTAATCATTATATGAGTACCTAAATCATTTACCTCGGGTGATTTACTATTTCCATTTTTATATTTCAACAACTTAACCACCCTGTACTATACTTTACCAACGTGATCATTATGTCAATCATATTCTTTTGTTTTGTAGATTATTCTCCTTTTATAGGAACTCGGATAGCCACATCTTAAGTTTGTTGTGAAATGATTTCTGTATAAATTTCCTAATGAACCAAAAACAGTATTGGAATTTATCATGAGTTTTCAAGACAATTCCCATCATCCATTAAACTCAATACTCTTTCATGTCATGAATGCTTGACATCTTTCATCAACCAAATGATAACTACAATATCTTTATAAGGCTACAATATTGCACACCCATGTGTTTACATGGAAAATTCATATGCCTCATTATTATGTGTATATTTTAGCATGATTCTTTCCAAAACGAGTTTATCTTGATGACCCCTTAACAAGGCTTATGATAACAATATACCCAACAATCCATGACAATCCATATGTGTCATACAACAATAAAAAAATGATGCAAACATGGACATCCTCTATTGAAGCTAGCTATAATGTTAATATCATGATGATATATGTCAATTGCATCAATGTTTAAAAATTCTCACAACCTTTCTTAGTCAATATTCTCATAACACGTTCAAAAATCATCCACTAACCATATCCTCCCAATAGGCCATATTTATCACAGAGGCTCATGGTTAGTACCTAACAGGGTAAGCCCTCTTCCATAACCATTTTTGCATTAGATATTATGATATCCTTGGACATGATAATAATTATTAACCATTATACTTTATTAGTCACACTATATCCAGAGTTTCTTACGTTATAAAACATTCGAGAGTGGATGATTATCATACCATCATCTCACCTCCCCCACCACAGGTATAATATCTTATCTATCATCTTCCTTTTTCCCCACTTGTTTAGGGATGATAGTTATGTAGGCCTTCATGATTTAGTTATAAATTTTACTATAGCAGTAGGAATTATCACCTACTTAATTAATCATCCAATCTAACTATACCTCTTTCAAGGTGTGATTAATCCATTATTGAAAATATGAGAATTCCTCATAGTTTGCATCTCATTGTTTCTTATCATAATCACTTAATAATTCATGTATGCAAAATGTTTCACTTCCTAACTATGATCGGAGCTTTGTTATAAACCAAGCAATATCCATGTCTTAAATGCAAGTCACACTTGCCAACTATGTCAGTGTTAATAAGAAACAACATAACACTCACAAGTCTTCTTGGTATAATCATAGCATATTCATGAGTGGTACACCTTGCATGCTTATCATTTGTACATGATAATTTATGCTAAATATTACCTCATATATAATGCAGGAAACTGAAAGTCCTATACATCATACTTGTACAGGTGTCATTTGCTTTATTTATAATTTAACCATTCCCCGCTTTAATTTTCCACAAAGAAAAGAATATCTTGAGCGACTTCAAAAAAAAATCAATCAACATAATCATCCATTACATATATTCTTATTATAACATGAATTAGAGGTTTCTGCCTTCAACAAAATAAAAAAGATAAATTTCAAGACGATTAAACTCACACATTTTCACTCAATGGACTTTCATGTAGCCCTCACCATTATTGTGAATATCACTAAACACAAACATGAACTCAAGCACAACCATATCATGACTAAAAATTGAACAAGCATAAACAAGAACATCTCCTTGGTGAAACTTGAACCCTAATAACGAATTGAACAGTGCCCCACATTGACATTTCTTTATAAGTCAAATTTAATAGCCATATTATTTGATCTTCAATGGATGGTATAATATTATATCCTAGTCATTTATGGAGGCAACTAGCACACTATAAATATTTGATAATTTTGATACTGCCAATGCAGTTATGCTTATATTCTACACACAAATGATCATTGCATGAAATTCATTTGAATGCAAGTGAGGTTTTATTATCTTAGTTTGAACAAGAAATGTTGTACATGTTAGCTTGGGTCAGAGACATCTACCTTAACATAGTTTTGAGAACAATGAACCAAAGGAAGATTTAAATTTGCATGCTATTTTAGGAAAACAAGTTTTGTAATTGGATTACACTAGCATATTTAAGTGATTCAAGACTTTACTAAACATAGAATCTTATATGATTTGTGTAAATTTAAAACTAGTCTTTCAATCTGTTGAACAATCAATTTCGTTATAGCATTAGGCGATTATCTAGTCCCTCTCAGATAAAAAGTCACAACTTAAATGCATTACAAAAATTTTCTAAGGGGAATTTGAAGACTAAGAAATCAAAAGTTATGAGCTATTTCATTTCACCTCAGTATAATTTACAATGGAATCAAGATAAGTGACTCCCATTTATATTATTATATTTTTTTTCTTAAAATGCTCAACCCAAAATTTTTGAATGGATGAAATTTATTCGATTTCATGTCGGTGTTGAATGTTCTTGTGGAGGAATTGTGTAATGAATGACTTACTTGTTGTGGAGTGGCAACTTTCAGAGAAATTAATTTCTATATCAGCTTGCCACAAGTATGATAAAGAAAACACTGTATATGCCAAACAGCTCCCATACAGTTCAGCCAACGGCCATCAACGATCTTATTGAACCCCCTCATGGTGTCTGATTGCTTTTGGAGAACTCAAAGAAATACGATTTAGTTGGCCTACTTGCCTCCTTTTCATGCAACACAATAACTATTCCAATATGCTTTCACCACTTATTTGAAGAGTATTCCATCTATTTTTCATACATTTTATTTATGCATATATGTAATCTGTAACTATACATCGAATTTATATAACAACACAACAACCACTTCTATAATATTAAAGGATAATTTTCATGAGTATCTCATTTATTATTGTGTTTTATTACATATACATTATTACGTAACTGATAAGAATTCAATGTTTATTTGCATATATAACCACATGGCAGAAACAACATAAACAACCTTGCCAAACGCACCATCCAAGTAGAGATTATTGGCCAATTTTGCTTCTATGAAAAACCTCTATAATTTGTTGCCTCCAAATACAGAGTCTTCTGTCGCTTGATCCATTCTATGACTTTTTGAAACAACTGGTGTCCACCATTATTGTTTTTTAATTCAACTGAGTGACATACTCATATAGATTTGACCCTTTAAAAAATGATTAACAAAGTCTCTACTATATCACAAGGGACTAATGAAAAAAGGGGGGTTTAAGAAATGAAAAAATCAAAATATGGGCATTTCAGAGGAAGGTTAAATTTTTCAAAAGTATATGAAACTTCAAGATTGGTTTTGTGATCACGTGGTGCACTATAAAAGGGTAGTTGTAATCATAACCACCTTTGAGGTGAGCTCGAGACTTCGTGGGAAATAAAGATTTTATGTTCTTTCCATATTAATTATGAAGTCTTGATCCTGCTCTTATCCGTTCATTACTCAGAGATAAGATAACGATATATGGTGACCTTCATCCTTAACTAATCCTCTTCCTACCACCACTGGATAGATATCCCATCTAAAGAAAGAAAAAGTGTTAACTTTTGCAATAGAATCAACCATCATTTTCTTTTACTCATAGCATTTTTATCTCATGATAAACAATATGAAAGCAATGGAACATGGCTTTTCCTACATCTCCGTAGTGCAATTATAAACCATAATTAGCCAAGGTTTCATGTTGGAAAAGTTTCCTTCTTTATTTAGAGTGTTTCTGCCTTCAGTCTGAAAGGTAGCAGACAAGGGGACAAGAGTCTCTTATCCTAATTATTTTCCTCCTTGGTGATAGCCCATGGTTGGAAGAATCTCATTGTGATTCCTAATAGCCTTTTCCAACATCTCATGTGTGCCTTTCTGTAGGCCTTTTTTTTATATTTTTAATTTCGTTTCTAACCAAATATTACCTATTATTTGCAATTGCCTTTAGTTTGATGATCATCATGCTATGAGAGTATAATATTGAAAGGAAATTTCACGAAATTTTACTACTATTGCATAGTATTCATAAAAAAATGCTACATTCCTCATTAGCGTATGAGGAATAAAATAAGCACACCCAGGGTAATGACTAAAGCATTAGGCACACGCTCGCAAGAGAGGATTAGTAATTTGTTGTTCATTTTTGCTCAGAAAAATTTCAACACTTAACCCTCTAGGTATCCCTATCTTCTATATCAGAGAGACCAAAGCCTTGAGACTCATAGAGACAGATAAACGATGATCCATTTTCCACCCCGATCTAATTTTTGTGATCTAATTTCGAGAATTTCAGGTTATTCCCAGATTTAGTTAGATAACAATGCCAAAACTGTTAACGCATATCAATATTTGCAATTCTTGTAATCGCTTAAATTTGGTTCAGCACTGAGCCTCTACTTCAAATTATTTTGCTTAATTGAAAATATATGATTACATTATGGCATTCACTTCACTTTCCACAATGAGACCTATTGTCTTACCTCAAAGACATCTCCACTATTTTGAATAAACCATTTTTCCCACATGACCTCGACATAATCCTTACATGCCTTATTTTCTTCTAATTGGGAAAACAATATCGCCATCCATATCATTATCAGAAAAAAAGAGTCAATGAAGTGCTAGTTTAAAGTTCAAGTCACCTGAGGAAGATTGGCACTAGCCGCCATTGTGTATTTCTGCTAAGGTTTGAGAATTCGCCTTCATTGCTTTCTTCCTATAATAACACCTCGAAAAGTAAACCCACTGAATGTTACAGTAACACCCAATCTACCACCTACAACATGCTTAATTCTTTTTGTAATGATCTAGGAAGGGAATGGTGAGTTCTACATTCATTTACCACATAGGGCAGTTTTCTATCTACTTTCTATCACACAAATATAGATACAAGCTAGTAACAAAAAATGTATTAATACATACCATCCTAGAAATAGTTATGAAACAACTAAATCAACTCAGTAAACCTATAGTGCACCATTCAGAAGTACATTGTAATAATGTAGAATGCTAAAATCAAGTGCAAAATGAAACACGTATACAAATTGTTTGTACATATCAACCTCCATGCACTGTATTTCGGTAAATGTAACTCTTCTCTTTCCAACCTATATATGTTCCTCTTCCTTGATCACAAGGATTTTGCGTGGGTCAGTAAGCATGCAAAAAAATGGCAAAATTAGCCAAATTGAACTTGGCAGTTATTCTTTACATAGTTTTCTGAAATTTCATGAAACATTGTTTGATATCCTACTGCTTGTTTTTCTTTAGATGAACTGTCTAACAATTGTAACATTTCCAGAAATTGTCACTTCTATAATCTACAATGCCTTGCAAATTAGACAGCTTTTTTCACCTTCTTGTATGCAAAATTGGGTGGAGCCAATTTGGACAAATTGTAGGGTCTTAATTGCTATAGATTTGAAGAGATAACCCACATAGTTGTGTTGTTGGTCAATGTTCAAATATGCTTGTCGCATTATTTAAAAAATAATATGCATCTAGTCTATTTCTCTAGCAATAAGATCCTTTGACACTTTTTCTTTTGCACAAAACTTCCCATAGTGTTTGTTCGATTATATTTTTACATACATAGGTAAAATATGCATATTGGTCCATAGGCTAAAAGGTCTGAACTTGAAGCTCCGATACCATTTGTCACATACCTCCTTAGCCTACTCAAGATTTTCTCCCCTAGGCTCCATTAATTTGAACATTTCTTCAATTATAGTTGAGTTTTAGTGTCCATCACAAGTGTATTTAGTCAATCATTATAGATACAATGATTACAATACTCTTTAGATCATCCCTTAGTCATTAATCCATAACTAGGAGAAAGGGTTAAATCATAGCATATGTTACTAAAACTCTTTGATATCCCTATCCCAGCATAATTGGAATGATGTTTGAATTTTCTATAACTAATAAGGCTAGGAAACATGATTAAAATCCTAATACCCATATGAAACATGGCACACCATCAATTCTTTATGCAGCATGAAAAAGCATCAATCGTCATTATGCATGACATAAATAGTTGTGAATCATCAACAATTCTATGGGAGACATTCCTCCATAACTGTTCCACATGCATGAGCATTTCAATAACACTAGATCATGTTATCCCTCCTCATCAAATGTAAATATGATCATAATAACCTTGACATGCATATGTGATCACACGAGAGTCAAATGCATTATTCAATCCATCATTTCCATAAGAGAGGTAATCTAGCCATCAATATAACTGAAGTGTATGATTTAACATCTTAATAAGTAAGGATTAACATGAAACAAATACCATGCAAGTGAATCTCATCATAATGGAGGGAAACACTAGAAAATATAATAATCCATAAGCATCTCATGTAATTCATTCAAACATTCTCATGGAAAAGAAACTTAGGAAATTGTCTCATATAAAAATCAGCACTATAACAAAGAGAGAGTAAGAAATCAACATACAAAAACTCCATGTAAGAGTATTTAACCAGGAAGAAAAAGAACATCACTTGGAGGGAGGAGCACCACCACCCAACCATGAATCACCTCTGATTCCCCCTAGCTGAAGATCTTGCTAAGGATCAACTATCCTCAATTTATAAATGCACTTGGTATTTAATACCCTCTTTCATTATTTAGTTACCATTAGCAGCATCCCTCTTTTATGGATTTTTCCATTTGCCTTAATATTTTTCGTAAAATCTCATCTTTATCTCCCATGAGGATTTTCCTCCCAAAAGCTTTCCTTTATCTCCCGCAAAGGTTTTATGTCTGATGGATCTTTGTCTCCCATCCATCTAATGGATCTCCAATCCATCCAAGCTTATCTAGAATCACATCTATAAGCTTTATCATGAAAGATTCATCTCTATCCCATTCCTCATGGGATTTGGCAAGAATCTCCTCTCTCTTTTTCTCAACCCTCCAAGCGATTTATTTTATTAACTTATTTAATAACACATTTTCTTTTCATCTTACATATCACCTAGCTTTCCTCAACTTAAGTTTAGAATAGTTTAACCCAAAAAGGGGGGTATCACACCTAGCTTTCCTCATCTTGGTTTTACAATATTTTAACATACAAGAGAGGACATCACACCTAAGTTTAACTCATATTAGGTTTACAATAATTTAGCACACAAGAGAGGTGTGTTACATCATGTTGAGCATTTAACAGCAATGTTGAGGTTGTTGAGGTAGCATCAATTATATTCTAAGTTCAAGAAGTGTAGTTTATTTCAAAGGGAGGTACACTGCTTGGGACATGTTGTCTCCAAGGAGAGAATTACTATAGATCCAGAGAAGATAAGAGCCATCACGGAATGGGTAGCTCCTAACAGTGTGGATGAGGTGATACTTTCCATGGGTTTGGAAAGCTATTATTGGAGGTTCATCAGGAACTTCTCGTAGATTTCTTATCATATTATATCATTGAAGAGGAAAGGTAAGAATTTCAAATGGACGTAAGAGTGTTAGGCTATTTTTAATTAACTTCAAATTTTATTTAACACATGCACTATTGCTACATATTTCATATTTGGAAAACGAGTTTGAGGTGTGCACATATGGTTGAAAAACAGGAATTGGTGGACTCCTTATGTAGGATGGAAAGGTGGTATGCTATGAGTCTTGGAAACTAAATGAGCACAAGAAGAAATACCCAATGCATGATCTTGAGTTAGCAACGATCATACATGGATTGAAGATGTGGAGGAACTAACCTCTTGGAAGGAGGTTTTCACTAATGAGTGATCACATTGGGTTGAGGCATTTGTTTGACCAGTAAAATCTGAACGTGAGGTAGGCTAGATTGTTGGCCACATTTAGTGAGTTTGATTTTGAGATTAGGTACATCAAAGGTAAACAAAACAGGGTGGTAGATGCTCTCAGTAGGTAGGTATAGGAAGATCACTTGGCAATTATGAACTCCAATGGGACACACTTAAAGTATAGGATCTTGCAAGTAGGTCAACAAGAGGTGAGGTATATAGAGACTATGAATAGATTGCAACGGAGTACACATACAGGTACATGTGATGGTATAGGTACATGTGATAGTACAAGTAAAGGTATAGGTTCAAGTACAGGCAGAGACATAGGTACAAATGCAGGTGCACATGGTGTGGATTATTGTCTTACAATAGATGGATTGGTTAGATTTAGAGACAGGATATATGTGCCAGATATCAGTGAGCTCAAGAAGGTGATCTTCAGGGATTTTCATGTGAAACCTTATTTGGGTCACCCACGTTATCAGAAGACATTGAATGTAGTGAAGAAATTTCATTATTGCCTGAATCTTAAGACGGATGTAGAAGAGTTTGTGGCTAGACATTTTGATTGTCAAAGAGTGAAAGTAGAGTGTAAACATCCAGGTGGACTGCTATAGTTGATTGCAATTCCATAGTGGAAATGCGAGGAAATTTCCATGGACTTCATCAGACGGTTGCTAATGATAGTGAGACAGCATGATTCCATCATGTTTGTTGTGGACATGTTGATAATGGTTGCACAATTCATTCCGGTGAAGTCTACATTTTGAGCTAGTGACATCACATAGGTATTAATCAGAGACGTAATTAGATTGCATGGTGTTCCAAAGAATATTTTGTCAAATAGGGATGTGAAGTTCACTTCCAAGTTCTCGAAGAGGTTATTTGCATGTTTGTGCACATATTTGGCCTTCAACACGACTTATCATCTACAGACAAAGAGCATCAAAAGGATATTGAGGGACATGTTGAGGATGTATGTGATGAATCAGCGAAAGAAGTGGGAATAGTATCTTCACTTGGTTGATTTTGCAAATAACAATGGATATCAAGAGTCATTGAGGATGAGTCCTTTTGAGGCATTTCCTCGGTGGAGTTGCAATACTCCTATGAGTGGAGTGATCTAATTAACATGGTATTAAGTGGGCCAGACATGTTGGTAGACATGGAATAGAACATGCAGGAAATCAAGAAGAATCTAAAGGAAATACAGGATAGATGGAAGTGTTATGCAGATCAAAATAGGTTGTTCAAGGAGTTCCAATTTGGGGAACAAGTGAACTTACGCATCAAACCAAAGAAGATCTCCTTACACATTGGATCATGTGTCAAGATGGTACCAGAATTTCGTTGACCCTTCGATATCGTTGAGAGGATTGGGCCACTAGTTATGCAGATCAAAATAGGTTGTTCAAGGAGTTCCAATTTGGGGAATATGTGAACTTATGCATCAAACCGAGGAAGATCTCCTTGTAGATTAGATCATGTGCCAAGCTAGTACCACAATTTTGAGGAACCTTTTGTATCATTGAGAGGATTGAGAAAGTCCATGAAGTTTTCCATGTATCATTCTTGAAGAAGTATGTCAAATATGTTGATCATGTGATTGATTGGTCTGTATTACAAGTGGAGAATTCTAGTTGGAGCCTGAGTGTATATTGCAGAAAAAGGTGCTTATGCTCCGAAGTCAAGAAATCAAGAAATTTAAAGTTCAATGGAATCACTTTGGTCCCGATGAAGCTACATGGGAGATGGTGGATCAGATGTAGGCTATGTATCCTTCATTGTTTGTCGGTTGATGAAAATAGGCTTGATATGGTGTTTTCGCAAATGTTTTGATATGGTGTTTTGGTATATGTTTTGATATGGTGTCTTGGTATATGTTTGGTAGATATCTTGGTGATATTGATATATGTACATATGTATATGGATGTAAATACCACCATGAACTATGTTATAAAGCCCCAATAAGCGGTATGGGTGTCATGTCATTATGATTGTCATGTTCTTATGTTTTCATGTTAATATTCTATCATATGGCTAAGCTATCATGTTTTTTGTTGTCACATGGGTTGGATTTTCAGCAAGGTGATCATTGTAAATACTGCATCGAGCTATGTTATAAAGCTGCATGAGCAGTATGTATTCTTTCGAGTGGTTTGTTGAGTTATATGTGTGGTTGAACATCGAGGACATTTTCACCCAAGGGAGAGGGTTCTCTAACATCCTTGGTGAAAATTCAATGTAATACAAGTGAAAAATAATAACCACAGTTGACGGGACACTTATTCCAAGTTGAATGTTGGGAAATACATCCTAGGGGCTATTAATTTGGTTGTTTATGACTAAGGAAATTGGCAAAAGAAATAGAAAAGGATTTGGAAAGGAAAAATGGCATTTTTGTCACATTTATTTATGAAAATAATGGAAATTAGGATAAAAAGGAGGTCAAAGGTAACAAGTTTCATGTGAGAATGAAATTGAAGGAGAATCATGGAAAATGAAGAAAATAGAGGCATCATTCATCAAAAAGGCTTATCGAGATGAGTTGGTAACCTTTTGTGAGTTGAGTTTTAGAGATGTCTTATTATTCTCTCTCTCTCCCTCACTCTTGGACACTTAGAGTGTTCTTGGAGTATTTTAGCATTGGAGAAAGAAAGGAAAAAGAAGGAAAGAGGAAGAAAATATCAAGCAAGGAAAGACAAGATCAAGTAGTTACAACAGGATTCATTGAAGGTATCATTTTTCATGTGTATTTTCCTTGCTAGATTTGGAATGTGTTTCTTTCCTATCATGGCATGGGTTTTTCTAGGTGTGACTATGTTCTTAACCCTAGCCTTGTCATTTAATGATAGCCTTGATGAGATGGGTTCTCATACTTTGGCTGATGTGGGATGGTGAGATGGATTCAAATTTAGTGGGGCAAATTTCCGAAATGAAAAATGCATGGCCTAATGGTCCATGAACTCGATTGTGGATTAGGGTAAAGCCACTAGACTAGTAACCCTTGAGCCATACCATGGTTTATGGTAAATCCAAGATTGTGTGTATCGGTGGGCCTATAAATCCTTTTCGATGAATGGCGTGATATATGGTCAATCTGAGAGGTGGATTTCTCTATGTTATGCCTAGTAGTCCTGAGATGGGACACACAGTAAATCCTAGAGAGTAGACATTAGCGTAGGTTGTAATGATCCCTTGATCAAATTGTGGATTATGGTAAAGCCTAATACATCTAGGAGGAACTCAAATTCCTTACGATGTAGATGGAGAACTCGAGTGGCATCCACACTTCTTTGGTGGTTTTGGTGTGTTCTATGAGTCCCATATTCATGCTTCTAATATGCCATGGGGGTGATTCGCTGAAGAGAGAATTCGTTCATCCAAACTATGGTTGTGTGGAATCTGGTAGTCCCATCTCTCATTAGTTTGTTTCATCCATTAATGAAAAATTCCTTCCTTTGGTTTTCATCTGTAAATGTACTAATTTATATTTGTATTTTATGGCTAATATATTTATGAAATTTTTGTTGTTACTATGTTGGTTATATGTATGTTTCATGACAACAACTATGTACGACTCTCATCATGTTTTTCATTGTAAATGAATGGATAATGTATTTATGACCTAATAGATGATAATGCAGCAAATGACATCGAGGAATAATGGTTCCTAGAAATTCTCAGATAAGTATGAGATCCCTATCTTTAATTATGTTGGTTGCACCTCTATATTACATGTCTTTTATATGTTTGAAGAAATGTTTGTCGTGGCTAGTATGGATTTGATTATTATATTTCTTATATTATCAATTTTGAATCATTTTTTCCTTTTTATTTTACTTGTCTTAATTTATCATTCCATTCTAAGAAATGAACTCGCCTCTAGGCCAGAAAAATGGCTCAAATATCGGGGGCAGTGGTGCAATAGTGGAAAAATGAGTCTCTCGACGCTGGCAGGCAAGCCTGTGAGAGCGACTGAGGTCTCTTGGACGTTTTCAGATCTATAACATGAGAGCGATTGAGGACTAAGTTGATCAAAACTTAAGTGGGACCCAAGGGCAAGGTGCTTGAAGTATTGGCATAGTTCCAAGGGGACTTGTAGCTGATGTGGAAGGCCTATGTGTTATGTTTCCATCAATTCCACTTCCTTAAGGTCACCTAGAAGGTCGAATCCAGTCATAGTAGCCTATCGTCACATGTTTATCCTGGTTGGATGGTTACATGGGTAGATGTGGGAGGAGGGTGTTACAGAAAATTGGGTTTAAGGGACAAGAATACCAATATGAAATCATTAATAAGAAATTGGTTCCATTATGGGAATGGACTCCCTCACATGGAAATGGTAAACTTGGAAAATAACAACTATGAAAAAAATTATACTAATAAATAACTCAATGCAAGTTTTAATTGCGGAGGATTCAAACAATGACGGAAGATAGGAATACCTAAATTTCCCTTCTTGAATGACATTCTATTCACTACCTATTCAATATTAATTATTATTAATCCCTATCTAAAATGGTTACTCAAACATGGATTAAGAGTAGTAGAATTGAGTAATGTAAACAAAATGATTATGAAAAATAAAATATCATCATAAGGGGCAAATTACCAATAAAAATTTTTGATTTGGACAAATTACAAAAAGGCCAAGATACAACTTAACTCAAGGGAGAACAAGGATGAAATTTCTTGACATGCAAATCTCTTTTAAAGTGAAAAGAGATTTGATACATCATAACACTTAAGAGATCTACATTTAAGATAAATCTAAGTTAGTCACTATAATGGTATAAATGGTGATTTAGGGTTTGAAAAATAGGTTAACTAAACTGAAATAAATATGCAAGGGAAAAAAATTATATCAACATAATTTAAATAAATATTAGTGTGGATCTTGTATATTGTTCGAGGTATTTATGCCCTAATTTGATCATTGTGATGACACAAATTAGGAATTAAGTTATTAAAAATGGAAGTAGAGCTTATTTATCGATGACAACCTATCTTAAAGTCCTCACCAATTCTCAAATGAAATCCTTGTAGTATATGTCTAAATTAATCTACCTTTTAGCAGTATAATATTTATCAACCTAATTTCAATAAATATCATTAGGGCTCTTGTATATGGTTCTAAGAAATAATGCCCTAATTTGATCATTGAAATTAATGTAAGTTGGGAATTAACATATTAGAAGTGAGCCTAGAGCTTAGATATCGATAAGAAACGGTCTTAAAGGTTTTCATGTGCCCCAACCAATTTACAAACCAAATCCTCGTAGTAGATGTCTAAATTAATCTATTTTTTTGTGGTAAAATAAAACGTGTATCGATACATGGGATCCTTCATTTATATAAGGTCATATCCCTATGCCCCAAATTTGTAGTAGGAAATCTATCATTATGTAGAAGTAAATACTTTGCACTATTATAGCATTAGAATTACATTTAATCCATTTAGTGTGGCACGAGAAAAACCATGGCTAGTGGCTCAACTAGGTAAGGAGGGTCCGAACCCCTCCTTTAAAAATGTGGCCACATGAAATGTATGTTTTAGCTTAGGCTTTCACATGCAAGCACTCCATCAATAAAATCTCAGCCCAAAGTAGTCTATATAGTAACAAAGATGATCCTTCAATAGGTGTGAATTAGAAAATCTATATGCAAGGGTGGCTCCTTCTTAAGGCTACAAAGGATTTGAAACATGAAGTAAAATTAGAAAAAATGGTGGCATATGAAGGGTCAATCCTTAATATCCAATATCTAACTTCACAAGTATTTGGTTAATGGGGAGAGAATTGGTTGGATGGATCCAACAAAAGTAACAGTTGAAGGGACACATTGGTCTTGAGATAGGAGCAAAGGGCTTCTTTATGGCAATTTTTGCAAATATGGAACACAAATAACGAATTTGATAAATGATTGTATTTTTAAATAATGTTGGTTTATTTATTAAATTCTTGTACAAAATGTTGAACAGAGAAAAGGAAAAATTACTAGTAACCCAATTTGGGTTCACATATTTTTTTTCCAAAAGAATTTTGAGAGGAAACCATAATAGAAGGTATTTTAAACAAAAATATTTTGTAAAAATATCTAAAGTGACCAAGTAGAAATGATACGCCTCATATGTAAAAATATGAATATCTCTCATACATTACTGAAATCAATCAAAATATCCTATCATGATGTAGTTTGGAAACATCATTTGGATACAGAAAATATCATTTCGATGTCACAAGTTCCAATAAGATAGACATGTCTTAAGGGATTGTCCCTTGAATCTCATAGAAGAAATAAAATAACAAGGAAAAATTAAATCATGATACTTTCTAAAAAGTTGAGCCTCCTTGGAAAAGGCCTCATACAGAAAATGTGGCAACAAAAAAGGAGATTGTTCTTTCTAAAAACTATTATGATGGATTAACTATACAAGACAAGAAATGCCAGACAAGAAATGCCAAATCAAGGAAATCCTTTTTGACCAATAGTAACCCTAAAGGTTACCTACAAGGAAAAGATAAAATTTAGTGATGTACTCGATTTCAAAAATATGAAACAACTTCAATTAAGCTGGAATAATCCATGAATTAGAAGATGGAAAACATTTTCTTCAGATGTAAATAAGTGTTCACGAAAATACATAAGTAATAAATGTGGAATGATCCCTCTATTTATTGAAGAATCATTTGATATATGTATGGCTATGCAAAATAGTTTTATACCAATTTCTTGGGTAGTTATTGGGGACATATGTATGGCTTCATTAAAGCTCATCATCCCAATTTTATGAAAATTTAATGGGGGACTATTGCTTTATTTTAAATATTTTTGTAGTCATTCTTTAATATATTCTTTCATGGGAGAACAATGATATGTTATTCACATGTAGCTTAAAGATTGCCTCTTAGATTTCTTGTTTATCAAATTATAGTGGCTCAATTGTAGATAATTGTTCATGGAATTATAGTTGCTCAATTGTAGATAATTGTGTCTCAATGTCACTAACAAAGGTAACTAACCACCTGCTAATAAGGACCTCTATAATTTCTTTTAAATGGTCGAATTCAACACCCAATGATGTTTTAATAATTTGTAATTTTACTTGTAAACCAAATAAGGAATCATCATGGAATCCTTGATTAACCATGGACACTAAAGTTTCTTGACAACTTTAATAACTTCAAGAATTTTATTTATTTATTTATTTTTATTTTTTTTCTGAATTAAACGATTCTATTATGTACATGAAGCCAAGATACAATTACATTCAAGCTGACAAAGGGATCCTACTGCCAGAGATAATGGCAGAGTGGATCGATCAGGTGTAGCTAGGAGATAGACTGCCTGTTGCATACGTTTGAGACCCAAAAAAATTCCCACGCAGGGGAGAACCTAACTAACATTCTCGCCAGCCACCAGAATAGAGGACCAGACCCATATGATGCAAAAATTCCCACGCAGGGGAGAGCCGAACTGACCTTCTTTCTCATCCCCAGAACAGAGGACCTAACCCCAAAATAACCAACTCGTATACAATACGACACGTAGACAAAATGACCTGCATAGACAATACAGAACGTAGACAACCAGAGACAAGAGGACAAAGAGACCTGACCGAAGAGACCATGAACCAAAACCAGAACCAAGCAACAAAACCTGAATCGAAGTGGCGAGCTATTCCTCTGGCTCCTCCTCCACGATTGGACAAGGTCTGTAATAATCCTCGTCCTGCACCGTGGTTTCAGTTTCCACGACCGCAACAAGTTGACGCTGGCTTTTTTCCTTCTATGGATTCGGCAAATCTGCAGCTTTTCCTTTATCTGTCTGGGCCAAATTGGCTTCTTGTGCCTCTTCCCTCGGAGGAGCAAAGTCAGGCGGAGCACTGGAGCTGCCATCGTCCACAGGTTCATCAATGAATAGAACTGAAATGTGGGTGTTTATGCGCGGGCGGTTCAGGTGACTTTGGAAGGAGAAGATAGTGGAGCCAAAGAAGGGAGGAACTGAGGTCCCAGGGGAGCTTGCCTCGAGGAATTGGCTAGGCCGGGTAGGATTGGAGGCAACAGAGCTAGGGCAATGGCAGAAGTAGTGACAATGAGGGCAGTGGCAAGGTGGACAGGTCTCCTCATCAGCTGGGTGCCTCGAGGTCCCTCCTCTGCTGGTGCCCCGATGGCTCAGCAACCTTTGACACTCACGGACCATGTTAGTAGGGTAATGCAGAGAATAATCAACCTGGACAAGCAGGCCTAGGCTGTAACAGAACAAGGCAGAGCTGAAATTAACCAGGACCTGCAACCGAATTAACCAAGAATCAGGCAGAATGTGGTCAGGGATGCAGAGGGGGCCTCTGTATATAGAGCTCCCAGCTCTACCTCGGATGTCATCCTCCATTAAGGTGGCAATCACATCCATTGCAGAGCCGAACTGAACAGCGCAGTCAAGTGAAGCCGGGGCGTTAATGCACCCAGCCCCGTCCAGTGGCTATTAAAGCCACCTTCTGAGATCGACATGCTCCACCGCTTCCCAAGTGAACATGGTGCATAGTCGACATGTGGACTCCATGAGACCCCTATCCCGTCAACCGCCTTGGACTAGCTGGCACCCGCATCTGGGGAACTTTAAGAAAAATATTACTTTTATGGTCTTCTGTGTTTAAATACTCATATATAGTGTCCTCTAACATTTTAATTCTAGCATTACATCCAATTTTGATTTGTTTGATTCTTTTTGGATTGGGATGGTTTAGTCATGGTCTTTGGAAATCATTAAATATTTTCCCTTGAAATTATTTTACCGATACGATTGTTTATCTTTACTTATAAATATTATTTATAGGTGTTTTACATGGGGTCATGACTTAAGTTTAATGGTTTAAGTAAATGAATTTCATGATGAATACATGTTTTTCTTTTTCTTTTTTATTTTTGGAATAATTTGGGAAATAACATGTGAATGATGTGGCTTTCTTGTTGTCCAAGAATTTGTTATGTGAATCAATCCAAATGGTGGACCTTCCAAAATGCTCCAAGAATTAGTAAGAGAAAGATTGTTGCTAGGTAAGAAACATAATTGGAGAGAGATGTTATGCTAAGTTGAAAGATAATATTGGAAGGATAAGAATGCCAAGTTGGATAAAAATATAATAATAACGAGGGATGGAGATAAATACATGCTTATGACCGATAAAGGAAACATTTTTCCTATCTTATGAAAAAAAATTAGGTAAAGAAACATGGAGAGAAACCTTAAAAGTAGGATGTTGCTAAAGAAAATATGTTGCAAAGAAACATTATATACCACTGATGAAAATGGTTAAGGGGGAATTTTTTCCAAGGAAATTGGAGTAAAGGGAAGAAACAAGTATGAGATTTGGGGGAGTTTCTTGGTGTGTGACTCATTCATTGGGAGGAATGTGTCATCTTCCATAGTTTTTGCAAAATAATTCTTGTAGGGTAGATAACTTGTTATTTATGTCTAACAAAAATGGTGAATCCATTTTCTTATGTAGAATATTGGTTGATTAGAGAGAATGTTTGGTTATCTTTAAATATTTCTCATTAATAGATTAGTGAGATTTAATTTCTAGTACTTACTACAAAAAAGTTATAATCACAGTGTAAGAGATTATAAGACAAAATTGTATCAAAGATGAGGTTAGTGAATGTTTGTTTGGATATCAATAGTGTAGCTAAAGGTTCAAACTATAACCATTTCTAAAAATATTAGTATTTCTAAGCAGAACTTGACTGTAATAGAAAATAGAAACAAAGCTTGGAATATAAATCTATATTAGGTTATCCTCTAACATTAGTATGGGATAATATTAGAAAGAATACATCTAAATGTTAAAGAATTTTAAGAGAACTATGTGTGAAATAAATTTAATAGCTCTTGATAGGAAGGCCTATCATACCATCCTATATAGGTCTTCCATTTGTAAACGTAGGAGGGTCAACATAATAAAAATGAATATAAATCACCAAGTATTTATCAAACATTTTTAGTTGTTCATGAAACTAAACATTTAGTAAAAACTACAGTGTGAATAAGCTTGTTACAAAATGGAATTGTTTTTGAATTCTAACGAAAATAGGAGACTTATTGTTATATGCCAACTAGTACTAAGTAATTTATTACCTTTTCTATGATAAATGTGGAGTAAAAGATAATAATGGAAAAAGTGTTTTAGCCATTCTTTTAATCACATGCGTGATGGTTCTAGTTTTTACTCACTTTTTATACTATTTGACACTTCTTCATAAGGAAAGTAGGTACTATAGATAGGATAAAGGACTGATAAAATTAATATAGAAATTACTAACTCTACTATTTTAATGTAAAAAATGTATTATTAAAAAAACATTAACAAGATTAAAAGATATAAATTTAACTAGTCAAGTTAGAGGAATCTCAAGATACCAAACCATAAGTATTAAATAATTAGTATAAAGAAGCATAAGTATTAAATAATTAGTATAACAAAATTAAATTTTCATTAAGAGTTAAAATTTGTACATCTTAGACAAAATACCCACATTGGGTGGAATACATATAGTTTAATTAAGAGAAATAAATTGATAAATTTTACATGCAGGTAATGTGCATAGTAGTAGTGCCCAAAGTCAGCATTGGAAACTTAGATAATAGTAATACTAATTTAAATCCAATAGTTAAAAATAATGAAGCCTACTTTGGGAAAAAAAAAGTTGTTTAAAGAAAAAGTATGAGTATTTCTCATTCAATACAGGTAATCTATCAAATATTAGGTGTGCGAGTCTAGGTTGCTCAAATGCAGACTGTGTCATTTCGGCCATGGTAAACAAATTGGAATAGAAGAGGACCATGAAAAATAAAAGGAATAATATTAATAGGAACCTATACCTAGAAAAAAAATGGTACAATATAGGTAAATAGCCTAAAACTATACTAACAGGTGGATAGGGTAGAAGGTTGAACTTGGAAGTATAGGAATCCTCTAGTCACTAATCGTTATTTTAAGGTTATAGAAAAAATCCTAGGATAAAGAAAAACT
This sequence comes from Pinus taeda, assembly GCA_000404065.3. Lineage (NCBI taxonomy): Eukaryota > Viridiplantae > Streptophyta > Pinopsida > Pinales > Pinaceae > Pinus > Pinus taeda. Next base: position 26,722 of record APFE031094725.1, on the reverse strand, counting down.
AAAAGAAGAAAGAAAATTTACTTGAAGGATATAGTCCCTACCTATTGAATCTAAGAACTGTATGGAAATGATGTTTCTTAGAAATTAATAATAAGTAGAGAAGGTAATACAAAAATTAAAAATGAGTGTTGAAAACAATTAATGTTTCAGGGGAAACTCAATTAGTTAATCCAAGGACTGTGAAATATTTTAAACCTTAAAGCCACAGGTTCAAACCCCCTTGTTGTGACCCCTGTTAAGGGGAGGAGGACATATCATAGCCCCCTGAGTTTTATGGGTACCTCTGTATCAAGCTACCTACAAAGTTGCTCCAGATTAGAAAAAAAACTAATGATATCTCAAAATCATAAAGCCTTACTTAAAGATAAGTAAAAAATTTCTTGACTCTATTATAAAGGGGCACACTCCAAAAGAACAGTGTAGACCCCAAAGACAATATATCAAACATGGTTATGACCATTTCGGGTTTTTGTGAACCCATTTAAGTGAACAATAGCTTGATGTGAACAAATCAGAATGGAACTCTTTCGATAGAATAGTTACGAAGAAAGGATGGTTTCTAATGTATTAAATAATAAAATACCCTAGTTCTTGGATGCTAGTTCCATGGTCATCTCCAAAGCTAAGAGGAACTTATTTCCTATTTTTAGGGAGGAAATTTGAGTCATTATTTAGGAGTTTTGCTTAAAATCATGGAATGTATTAGAACAAAGAATAAAAGCTAATATTAGCCTGAAGAGGAGGTTAATATTGTGTTAAAAGGAGAAATAAAGGCTAAAGCTACCACATACAATTAGTAAAATTTGGATCAGAGTAAAATTAGAAAGGGTAGGTAAGAACCGAGGTGTATAAAGAGCAACAGTAAGTTAGATGAATAAAGAGGAGAAGTAAGTTACTTGAATGAAAAGTTAACATTCATAGAGCATTGCAGCGTGTTATAGATCTGATCCAAAAACATAAGATAATACAAATAAACCCAAGAATAAAAAGATCTGAATATAGAAAATGCTTCACTTTATTGCTATCAAACCCTTAATGTAGGGCAACACCATACATTCACTCCTTAAGGAAGGAGAACACTCCAGAAGCCATATGCCTGTTCATACAATATTCCTTGACACCTCTCAATGTGGAGTCTCTAGCCTCTATATAGGCCTCATACATACAATACCATGAGTCATTACCATGGTTCCCTTAATACCATCTATCTAATGCTATGGGCCCATTACATTATTACTAACTACTTGTGGTCCCTTACATGGTTCGGGTTAACCACCTTATTTATTACTATGGCCCATCCCATTATTACATTATTCCCTTGGGTACCTCCCTTTGTACCCCATATTATCCCCCCTAGGTATATAACATTCCACCCCCTTGACATGTTTCGTCCCTGAAACATGGGAAGAACACAAATAATAAGATCTACTCAAAAGAGTAGTCCACTCGTACCATGCACGTGCATCTAACCATCCAAGAGAAAGGTGAGCCCTCGATCTCGCTGGTGCCTCGCTCGCTTGAGATGGAAGTTGACCGTGGCAGCTCTTCTGTGTTGATGTGTAGTAGGTGGATCTTCGCTCCTCTCTATCTGTCATGCGAGGGTTGTTATCCTTGTGGCTAATTTTTTGCCATCTTGTTGGTTGTTTTTTTGAAGGGTGATGTGGGTGATGATATATTGAAGTTTTACCCAATGGTGTCTTTTTCTTTAATTAACTCTGTTGCGGTGCCTGTTGTGGTGTCTTATCTTCCAAGATTACTTCAACCATTGAGCCCTCATTCGATGTATCAGCACCTGTAACTTTTTCTGCTTCAGGCTCTGTTTTTGTTTGATTGCCGATCATCAAAGGCTCATCATCTGATATGACAGTCCTTGGAACATCTTCTGCTTCAACCTCCGTGGACTCTACCTGTTTATTGATGGAAATATCCTGTAATGTAATTTCTCCTCTTTATACCAGAGCTTCATGAATTTCTTCTGCACATTAATATTAATAGTACCCATGGATTCCATCCAAGGATATCCCAAAACAACATCCATATTATCCATCTCTAAAGTATTAAAATCACCATGCAACACATACTTATCCATAGAAACCTTCAAATCCTTATACACTTGAACATCTTCATCATTCACTTGTGTGTTTTTAATGTGTTTTGCTGGAACTTGCAATTTTTTTGCTAAATTAACATTGGTAAAATTATGCTTGCAACTAGGATTTATAGACATAATGATTTTCTCCTTCTGAATAAATCCATGAACTTGCAATAAGGAGACACCAATAGAAAATAACCCCTTACATGGTTCATTCTCCTTTTTTCTAGCACGAGACCATTTGTCTAAAAAGACTTATTCAAATTCTGCATCTGAGAGTTTGGTCAACTGCTTGTCGTCAAGTGAGAAATACCATTTGTAAGCCTCATCTTTGAAACCAAGCCACACTGAATCGCTCCAATTTTTTGCCCATACTGACTTTTGTTGTTTTAAGTATTCTTCAATAGTAAGACCATTATCTTTCCATATAAAATATTGCTTGCTAGAAGCCATGAAGAGGGTTTTGAAAAAAATTCACTTACTTGGCGAAAATTTAAAGTGGCCACAGTTTAGTCAATATTGCTCAGAATCTTTATTATGACCTATTTTCAGAAATGGAATGACCATTCTACATCTTCCCATGTGATAGAAATCCTGATCTAGGCAATAAAATTTCAAATCCACGCTACAACTCTCCCGCCGTCACCAAAAATTATGAAAAAAGAGCTGATTTTAAATCAACGATAGCTCCCTCATCCGAACTCTGATTCGACTGATTTTTTTTTTGAAATTGGGTATTTTCTCACAAAGAATCCAGATCTACAATCAAGTTTTGCATATTTTTCCCCAAGACATATAGATCTGTGCCGCAAACTCGCTGCCATGAAAAAATGTCTGCAACACCACCGATTTTTAGATCAACAATATCTCCTTCATCTGGACTCCGATTCGGCCAATTTGTTTTTTGAAATCAGGTATTTTTTCACAAAGAATCCAGATCTACAATTATATTTTGTATATTTTGCCCGAAAACATACAGATCCGTGCCTCAAACTCGTTGCCCTAAAAAAAAGTCTGTAACACCACTGATTTTTAGATCAACGATATCTCCTTCATCCGAACTCTGATTTGGCTGATTTTTTTTTGAAATCGGGTATTTTTCACAAAAAATATAGATCTTCAATTAGATTTTACAAATTTTGCTCCAAAATGTATATATCTAATTTGCAAACTCGCCGCCCTAGAAAGTTCCTACAAAAATAAAAAAAAATTCTCCACTTTTGCCCAAGAAAGTGCTCCGATATGACTCATACATGCAATACCATGAGTCATTACCATGGTTCCCTCAATACCATCTACCTAATACCATGGGCCCATTACATTATTACTAGTTACTTGTGGTCCCTTACATGATTCAGGTTAACCACCTTATTTATTACTATGGCCCATCCCATTATTACATTATTCCCTTGGGTACCTCCCTTTGTACCCCATATTATCCCTCCTAGGTATATAACACCCTGAATGTTGTTGGTTTATTATTTCAGTTAAGAGGTCTCAATAGGATGTGTTTCGGTATTCACAAATGTCAGTTAATTGAACTATTTCGTTAGCTTGATATTAACTAAAATCCAGACATATTTAAATCCCTATCATTTAATTATCTTGCTCTTAGTTGGGTTAGATCTATATCTACCTAATTGAGATAGGATTAGGATTAGTTTCTTTTGCTTGTATTATAGAATAATTTTTCATTTATATTAAGTTTTACATTCTTTTAAGTCCTCTTCTCAAAGAGGCAAAATTGTATTTGTAGCTTGGCTGAACCCAAATCAGCGTAAGGGTCATTCTCTTGCCCGATCAGCAAGAAGAAGCGATCTGATATCCCTGTCTATTGGTAGTTAAAGATACATCGTAAACCAATAGCAATAGGGAAAAAGTAACTGAATCTAGTTAAACCATTCGGAGCCACTACTCTAAATGGAAAAGGAGTTGCTTTAAGGTCTGGACCGAGTGGTTATCCCCCAATGTTGAGGCAGACATTTTTGGCCCTCAACAGGTCCACCCTTGTGTACATATTTTGGTTGTTTTACAGTGAAATGGTTCAAATTTTTATTTGTTGCAAACACATTTTCCACCTAAAATAATCAATGACATACATTATTTTTTTTTCAAGTTTGAATAATAAACTATATACATTACTAGGTTTAGGAAAACAAGGATAGGAAACTAAATTTCATTTTTATTAATATTTCATAAGTTAGTGTAATGTTTAAGTACCTGATGCCCTAAATCATGTTGTGTGTCTTCATTGGAAATAAATTCATTTATTTCCATGGCCTCTCCTAGCACCTACGATACACAACAATGATAGAAATCCTCATTAAAGTCATCTATGGAATTGTTATAGTCTTATTTCTTGTTCCACTATTTTAACCATTGTAATTTTCATGTTAGTTGTTTGCATTTTTATTTATGAAATTCTCCACCATTGTTGTGACACTCTTATGATAATGATTGAACCTGAGTTGAAGACTTAACTTTTCATGCATATCTACACTTCTGATTATTAGGGTCATATCTATTAAATTTTGGATACTAGTTTTTAACGTGGATATCAAGTTGTTTATCTAGTTTGAATGTACATTAGGAATATAGCAGTACTAGACTCTCATGAAATTGTTTGAATCTTATGGAGATTTCGATATTTACCAAACATTAAATGTTTCACATATTATAATACCATGTCATACATGTGAAGCATGTTTAATATATGTTAGATGATATAAATTACACCTTTGCATCAATATTAATACACAATTGATATTTTTTTATTATTGGAAAAAAAAAACACTATGGAATTTCCCACCTAAGTCAATAATGACTAAAATAAGTATTGCAGACATAAATAAATCCTAAAATGATGCCTAAGTGATCTAGTCCTCCCAAAGAGACAAGAGTAAAGTATAAATGGTACAACTATGGGCACTACCATGTAAACAAAACATGTTCAAACCTTTACAAGGGTAGAGCCTCTATGCACATTGTGCATGAGGGAAAGTGTTTGATATCTTATAGTTGTTTTCCATTAATAACCAAAGTGGATTAGGTTATGAGTGGATTGGCAAAGGAACCCTTATTTGTTCCTTTCAGATTTTGGGAAATCTCAAGTTCAACTAGTGCTAGTAGATGGTTTCAAAGATGTTTGCTAGGGTTTTTCAACAAGATCACTAGATCCCAATGCAACATATATACTTTAAATTTGTTGAAAAGTAAAACCCCCACATAGCACCGAATAGATCATTAATGACTACCTAGATAACTTAGAACAAATTAATCGTGGAGGTAAAAACTACAACCAAATTAATCATGAAAGTAAAATCTACAGTTAAAAAAAAACATACACTTGGTAATATACTAGAATTCATCCTCTCCAAATCCAAAGTTGATGAATAATATGTTAAATCTTTGATGAGACTCATGAAATATAATAAGCACTTTTATCGATATAGGATTGCATGAAATTTGTTAATGTGTAGTTGTTAATTGGAGATGATGAATATCCAAAGTTGATGAATAACATGTTAAAATCTTTGATGAAACTCATGAAAGATAAAAGTGTAGTTGTTAATTGGAGATGATGAATATCCAAAGTTGATGAATAATATGTTAAATATTTGATGAAACTCATGAAAGATAATAAATATGTTTATCGATATAGGAGTACATGAACTTGCTTAATGTGTAGTCGTTAATTGGAGATGATGAATATGTATATATATTTATTTATGTATTTACGAGGGATTATTGTAATTTCAAGAAATAAATATACATGGCCAATAAATAGGTTTTTTTTTTTGCTTGCCCTAACTATGCTGGAACCTATGGCCCTCACTCCCATATTCGATGCGTTGATCATAAATCATTCGCTCCAGAAAACCCCGATTTCGAATAGGAAAAAAGGTGGAAGGAGGGGAATTGGGAGGATAACCAAAAAAAGGACATGGTGGGAATGAAAAAGGGCTAGTGTTGGAACCTATGGCTCTCACTCCCATATTCAATATGCTGACCATAAATCAGTCGCTATGGGAGAACCTCGATTTGGAATAGGAAAAAGGGCAAAAGGAGGGGACTTGGGAGGATAACCAGAAACAGAAAAAGACACATTGTGAATGAAAAAGGGCCAGCAATAATAGATCATCCATAGATTGAAGTTATCGGTAGCAGGAGAGGAGGAAAGTGCATAGGTCGGGGAGTCAGTGGGACAAATATGCATGGCTTAGAAATCCGCAGGACAGAGGTTAGTTGATCCATTTGAACTTACCCTCACCAACTTTGACACTATCCGCATTGTTTATACACATTATGCGAACAATTGATGGAATCCCCTAAAATTTCTATGCGTAGAGTTATTTTTTAGTATTGTTAATGGATGGATTATTATAAGCCCTAAATTTCTATTGCTAGGTTAGCATTATTTTTTCCTAGGGCAGAGGAATTGTAGAGATTCTGTTAGCTAGCCACTTCTAGCATAAGAAAATTGTGATTATCTGAGATAGTTATTGTATCCCTTAACATTGGGAAATACCTTGGAACCTTTTGCCTCCCATTAGACATATTTGTCGATTGGTTCTCTAGGGTTCTTAAATAAACTGAGGGTGGAGGATCATATTGTAGAACCCTTGAATATCTAATAGTTAAAGGCCTAGAGTAGAGGCCTACTCTGTTTTCTCTTGTTGAATAATCAGGTTTGGTGTTCTCCGAATTCCCAACATAGGGTGGAGGTACTAAAGCTAAAATTTTCTGGGTGGAGAAATTCTCTAGAAACCTTGAAAAGTGGTGAAAATCTCTGGAAACATTGAATCGAAAGAGGGTGGAGATTTTTTTATCTCTGAAATCCCTTCAATGTCTGGTGGGTGAAGGAATATTTCCTTTAGAACCCTAGTATAAGCATACATATATAGGTAGGGTGTGGGTGGAAATGGCCTCTAGAATTCCTTATCAGGTCCTAAGCTAGGGGGTGTCAACTACTCTGCTCACAGATTGTCAATGATTGGGAGGAGAACTAGGGACCTTAAGCCAATGCCAATTTGGATTACTTAAAGTTAGAAACCTAAAAATGGAGTTAATTATGGTGATATTTCATGTAAGTCCTGTATGGTCTAAAGGATTCTAAAACTATACATTTATGCACTAGTTACCAGTTGTACATTTGCATGATGGATAACAAACAATCATGGTATGGACGTGCTAGGGTATTTACCTAGCAATAGCTTCATTGACTTGGAGCTCCCCTACGTGTAATTTAATAACATGTATTTTCTTTAGTGATTGGAATTATATGTACACAATAAAAATAAAAGAGAATTATACTGAATTAGCTACTATGATTTCATAGCAAGAAAGAACTCATGGCAACATGTCATTCCTACTGTAAAGTTATCCACCAATATTTTGTAACTGGAACTACTTCTAAAAATTGTGTACAATTCTTGTGGTTATATTTTCATTGTTATAATGTATTTATATGGTTGTATACATCCTAGCACATGTTGTTCCACTTTAACATTCTAAAAATATAATATGAATTGTTTTATTAGCAAATACTACTACAAACTTATGGAGTGAAACCTAATATGCTATATTTCATAACCATGATTTAGGCACAAAGATAAATGTGTTAATGCATCTTAACCCTAGGCTGGACAAGAGTTTACTCATAGATGGGTATGATGTCATGAATTTTGTTACTAAAATGTTGTCATTACCATTGAAATGTGTCAATATAGGGTTTGATGTGACATGAACTAAAATGTGCAACCCTATTCCATTATTAGGCAAGATGCAATGATACAATGGCATGTATTGTTTTTATGAAACTTTGTTGAGCCAATTATATAATTTGGAATCCATTATAAGCACTTTTGTAGCATGCACTAGTAATCCTATAATATCCTTAGTCGATGAAGAGTAAAACATTGTATCATTCTACTACACAAGTTACTTAGACTAACAATTTTTTATAAGGTATTTGGAAGATGACAAAGATTCAAGGAACTGTTAATGCCTTTTCTTTCATGTTTATTTGACGTTGATAACCTCATGATGGGATACCATTTCATTGGTATATTTAGAAATGAATTTTTGAGTCTTTTCTACTGTCTTTTAATGCCATGCCTAAGTTTGCAATGTCCTTACAATTTGGACATTTTTCTTAGTTGTTTTTGAACTGAGGAGTTAAGTTTGAGAACTAGTTGTTGACAATGTCCTAGCTAGTTTGGACTGACTCATTAAAATGTGGTTCAATTATAGCTAATTGTCCTTTCTTTCCTAATGTTAAAATTTGAAACTAGGGCCAAATTCCATGTGGTTCACCTTATTTACGACAGCTAATATTTTTCTTGGATTCCTCTCTTCAAGAGGTATAGGATTGATCTAAAGATCATCTAAATCTGACATGTATTTATGGAGATATGAATTTATTTGTATTATTAACAATTTGTCAAGGTCGGCTAGCAAGCAAATGACCCCTAGCTCAGTCTCAACATTGCATTTAAATATAGGATACCTCAAGACATTTGAGGAACACATCACTCATGATCTCTCTCTCCACTCTTTTGGATTTGTCCTCTCACAAGGAGGATGTGGTGGAAAGAAAGGTCACAAAGGTGCCCCAGCCACAGTCATCTAAGGGAGAGCCCTAGCCGCAGATCTAGCCATAGTCATGAAGGAGAAGAGGTCAATCCCTAGTTGCAGCCTAAGCATCCTCTTATATGCAGCAAGAGGAGCCCTTCATCCACAGTCAAGTGGGGTCCTATTCACTGTCAAGAGGAGCTCCAATATGAATCCCTAATCCATTGTCAAAAGGACCTATCCGCTGTCAAAAGGAAGCCCCTAAACTACAGTCAAGAAGAGCCCTAATCCATAGCAAAGAGAGGCCTAATATGTAGTAAGGAGGAGACCTAATCCTCAACAAAGAGAGGCCTAATCTGCAATAAGGAGGAGGCCTAATCCGCAACTCAGAGAGACCTGATCTGTAGAAAATAAAGAGCCTTAACATGCCTAAAAAGGACAATGTATAATTTTGGTTTGCTATAGGTGACAACATGGTGATAGGAACCATCTAAGACATGCCTTAAGGACTATGTGCAAGGTTGTGCAGCCACAGTCATAAAGTGAAGGAATTCATTAAAGAGATATGCCCTATAGATTAGCATATGTATACAGTTGGATGTTTGAAAGTGCTGACAAGAAAGTCAAGTTTTTGTAGGATAAAATATTGATGCGTTGATGATGTTTGGACACTGGTTGATGAAGGATCGTAGGCCTAACTTGTTGTTGGGTTAGTCCCAGGCCATAGCCACCTATAAAGTTTGTTCTAAGGGTTGCCAAAATAGACTTGGATAGTGTGGCAGTGGTGGAGTCTCTCCTTGGTACACCGCAGCCTTAGAAGGCCCGCTTTATTGATTATGTGGAGAACGAGGAGTGAAGGTTGATGTCCTATCTCATGAAGCAGTGACAACTAGTGCAGCAAGAAGACATTAGAGTTATAGGAGATGTATTAGGTCAAGGTTTGACCATGATTGGCTCAGTTTAATGAACATTCTATGGGTGCCATATGAATGATCTTCAGAGGAAGATTCTGTCCTATTTGACGATCATTGACTTCTCTAGTCAAGACTTTACTGTTGTTGTCATAATATATCAATTTTGTATATTTGTACTATCTCTATCTCTCTGCTGAAATATTGAAGAATATAAGAAGAATTGATCAAGGTTTCCACACATTGGGTTTTGTCCCTGTCTGGTGCCACATCTTGTGTCCTCTTGTCTTGGCTTGTCTTCTACTATTTATGTTTATATTCTATCTACATTTTACTATCATGCTGATGTGATTGCTAATATGGATATCGATATTGGGCTAACAATAAAATTGAAGTAAATTTCTCTTAAGCATAGAACATACCAAAAATTAACACCTAATCATGAGATGCCTTGTAATTGTATCATGGAAATGGATAAGCTTGAAATCTGTCTACAAAACATGAAATCTAGACTTCGTTTCAGTTGAAAGGAAAGAAAACTAGTCTAACATTATAAGTTCAAATAAGACCTTTGAGGATGTGACACATAAATTCTAAAAAAATTTGGAATATATCAGTTATTCAAAAATGATTACAAAAACCATTAAATCCTATGAAGTTTAGGTCTAGTTACGTTGATGTTGTATATAAAATTCATAAGAATGAGACAGATAGTATCAAATCAACATCCAGTTTAGCAATTACATCAACATGATAGTAAAATGAATATAGAACATAAACAATAATAGTACAAGACTAGCCAAGACAAGAGGACACAAGATATGGCACTAGCCAGGGACAAACCCCAATCTGGGGAACCCGTGATCAATTCTTCTTATAGTTCTTCAAAAGTTCAGAAAAGAGAGAGAGTACAATGTATAATATTCACTTGTCCAATTACAGTGAAAAGTCTGATTAGTCAAATAGTAGAAACAGAAAGCACTAACCTAAAATTCAATGCTAGTAAATGGGGAATATTTCTTCCTAAATTCAGCTCGGTCAAACCCAGTCAACTTTGGCCTTCACCAGCAAGTTCAATCAGCCCAAAACAGTCTGAAAAAGTCCAATCAAACCTGGTCAATGTTGCAGCCAACCATAGCACAGTCAACATTGGTCAAAGATGAGGTTAGATTGCCTTGGATTTTGTGCCCAAAACTGCAACCTACTCAAACATAATTCCTCCACCCAAAACCACACCTAAAATAGGTCAACGATTGGTCAAAGCAGTAAAAAACAACCTCTGTAATTTTGATCAAATCTGGTTAATGGCTGGAGCATAAAACCCTTCCTTTCCTTCGCACATGTAGAAAGAAGCTTCTAATTTTCATACCCAATCAATGAAGGAGAGAGAAGCTGTGGACCAGGGAAATTTCACTTCCCTTTCGGGGTTGGAAACACCTAATAGGGTTGACCTTTAGCCACCCCTACATAGGGAGAAAACACCATTGTGATATCACGGTCCTAATTTTGGAAGGGGATCCTTGTTTGAAGTATTAAATTTCCCATAACATTCGAGTTTGGTTCATTTAGATGCATTAATGATTTTGGTCCCTGATGACTAGTTGCTTTCACTATAATCCTCGTTGCTCTTGTCAAGTGGACCAGCAGTCCAGGTCTTGGGCACCTACTCCACAAGTACCCAAGCCATTCAAAGAAATATATTGGCATAAACAGGTGAAGCATTAAGACTCTTGGGCCTCCTAACAGCATCATTGGATGGCACATGTCCAAAAGCACCTCCAGTACCCACGACATTCATTCACTTTGTCCCAAATTTGATGATTCTTCATGATGCTGCAACTAGACCTAGCATGCTCCCATGCCATCCTTGATATAGATTGAGGGGTAACAATTGATTTAGAGCTCAAACGAGCATAACCTCACCATGAGAGACTAGGGAGGGCTTGTTGCACCAAATAAGCCCTTAACGTTAGAGAAAAGGAGGCCACCTTTTGCAGTTGGAGACCCATAGAGCCCACTTTGGGGTGCCCCAGCAAATTCTTGGGTCTCCACATGGGGTAATGAGTTGTTTTTGAGGGCCAGCCTTCACATCATGGACTTCACATGCTTCTACACTGCCCTGGACACCTCATCACCATTGGACATGACATTTAGAGCACTAACGTTGGATGACTAGGCCTTGGAGAGCTTATAGTTCACACATAGGGTTGATCATTGGCATTGTTGTGTTCGCATTGATGTCAGCAATGATTTACGAATGTAATAGCATGGCTTGCAGGTGTCTAATATAATAGAGGCTTAGAGATATTTTCCTAACAGTGGTTGATTAAGGTATAAGTCAATCTTGAATTGATCAACAAACAAATCACGATTTACACAAGGTAAACCTATCGAAATTTTTCAATAATCATTGTTTACAATGGCTCATTGTCTACATTCTGTATAAATTATGCAATTTCTTTATTACGCACCCATGCATATGTTTCCAAGCATCGAAAACAAATTTCCCCTATCCAGTGCCTCAAAAACCGTGGCTTATCCATTGGTATTCTCTCGTGGTTTTGGTGTCGGCTTGATTCCCATCAAATTTTCCATTGGCTTTTCCCATGGTATCTCCTATCAAACCAAAGTGATGGATATATAAACTAGCTCTGAATGGCACAAAATGAAGCATTGATTTCTTTGGCAGCATGTGTTATGAATTTTGGTGAATGGAGGAAATCGATCTGGGCATAATTTTAGATTCAACTTGGCACATAGAACTAGTATGATGGCAGCGATATCAATTGATTTAGTAAGGTATAAATATGCCATAATGCCAATTTTGTGAATTGGTGTAATAAACCCACAAAATTGCAGTAATGTTCTTCTTGTAAAACCAATAATTATTTGATGGTCTACTTTATCCAATATGGTCAGTGCAATGGCATAATATGCATCTTTGTTTCGGTGTCAATGGGACCAAGGTACTAATTTTCTAAGGCAAACAAGGTGGTTATTAGGAATGTGTAGATCTTTTAAACAAATCAAGAGTATGAGTCTGATGCCCTACAGTCATTGATCTAGTTGATGGATCGAAAGTGGATGCTTTCATATCAGTGGTTTAAATCATATGTGTGACCATCACGTTAGACTGTGTTTGAGTGTGGCAAGAATGGTAATTTGATGGTCTAATCTATGTAGAACAATGATTCTATTTATGCGATGGTCTGGTAATGTATTTATTTAATCTGCTATAGTGATCTATGCTAGTCTAAATAGAAGTGTGATGGCATATGGTCAAAAACGGTTCTTCTCTGTCTATAGTCTGTGATGCCTATGCCTTTGGAGATTGTAGAAGCATTTTGTCTTCAAATTAGAACGACATTTGTCCCAACTGCAAGAGTGTTCAAGACAAATTTCCTAAAAATAAATTCAATCTTGTAGCCTCCTACTTAGGTTGTTAAATTTTATTAACAAGATATTGGAATTTGTGTTAGATCTGAGCATTCTGTGGTGGCTAGAAGATCTGATGCATCTCATCCTTAGTTAGGCCACAAGTTTATAGTTTCTAATGAAGGATATGATTAGTGAATGAAATTTCTTCTCTGCATAAAAGGTAATTCATCTGATGCAAGTGTTTGATCTAGTACAAAAGTATGTAGTTCCTAATCAAGTTCGAGCTGATTGATTTGACCTGGTGGATTGTTTGATGATTTGATGGGAGGACTACATAAATCTGAGGTGAATGTCTGCAATAACAATGTTGTGTCTACAGGTGTGATTTGTAAAATTGAAGATATTGGTTACAAGACTGATTATAGCAGACCTTATTATGTAGTTAAAATTTGACCACTAACATTTGATGACCACTCATCATGAATTCAGCCTGAAGTTGAAGAGGAATGTGAGGGTCCAAGGAAAGTAAGGAAGGCTAGTAAAAAAAAGGAAGAGGCTCTTAAAGAATTTGAAGGTCCAAATTTGCATGTTTCTGCCCACACATGCGAGAAAACTAGGGATTTTGGATACACTCAAGGTTTCAAAATTGCAAGATAAGTTGCACACTTCTCTTCGAGAATCAAATGACTATAAGAGACTTGCCTTGAAGGGACATTGTTTTACTACTCTTGGAAGACCTTAATCATGAAGAAGAATGTAAATCACAAATAACTGTCATGGTTTGGAAAAGTAAATTAAATTCTTCCCTAATCAAAGTTTTCCAACATGGTATCAGAGCTTAGGGAAAGAGTATAAGAATTTTTTCAATGCTCTAAAAGCCTAAAAGAAGGGGCTAATTATAATCTCCTTCAAGAAAATCCGAGCTAGAAAGAACTATTCCCAAGTCATTGTTAGGACATATAGAAATTATGTACGAGTTCTAAAGCTATTATGGAAGAAACAAGGATTACACTTCACAAACTGATGGGCCGAACTATCTCAAGTTATAAAACAGAAAGAAAGGAATTTCTATTAGGGCACGTCAAAGGGTTGCTATAGGGACATAGAAATGAGGCTGAAATTTTTACAACAATAGTGAGAAGGCCGAGCTCTATAGTGGTTGTTGGAAGTGATGGAGGTGTCTTAAATGGTAGTGTTGCATAATATTATATAGAAATCGAGATTTTAGAGGTGTGAAAAAGCCTCTATTACAGGCCACATATCCCTATAATGGTTTCAGACCTAAGCCAAAGTCTATAAGGTCTAGACTCAAGCTCATAGCAATCATTCTAGCCAGTGAAGGAAGACACCTTGTAAAGGATATTAGATTGAAGATTTGAAAAGCATTATCAATCTAATGTCAAGGTTTTGTAGTGATTGTTTAGGCCCTAACTAAGAGGGCTGAAGTTGCAAGAAATATGCATTAGACAAACACCAAGTATATTTCTAAGACAACAGAATTAAAGAAGAAGGGACTATAATGGTAATTACAATGTACCCTAACATGAAGTCTTAAGGAGCAGTAGCTTGGCATCCTAAATAGAGGCATTTTTAAGTGTCTTGGGATCATTTGAAGCAAGCCCACAAATAAATCTTGAAGGTAGTAATAATGCCCAGGACTGTGAGATCAAGAAGAAGACTTTGAAGTAGCCTCTAGTGATCATGAAAGAATAAAGGTATGTAGTCGTTAAGTTGGGGAAGAGTCAACCAAAATTGAGATGATTGGTTGCTTTGGTGATACTGGTGACTATTCTAGTAGTTCCTCCCTATGTTTCACCTTGTGGATTAGAGATTTTTTCATTAAATTGGAAGAGAACTATTATTAGCTCTACTATTAGCTCCTACTGGCCATTGATCCTCTGTAATTCACCAAGAAGCTACAAAACAAAAGGCTACGAAGGTAGTCCACGATACTATTGAAAATAATGGAAGTACCCTTCTTATTACCAATCATCAGGCTATAGCCACCACCCCCATTAGTGCTATAATAAATAGGGCTCATAGCAAGAAGAAGAGGAAGGAATGTCTGGTTAAAGCTAATTCCTTCAACGATTTCTTGTTGAAATTTAAGGATCAGTTTAGAAAATTTCCGGTTGAGTTAGTTTAATTTGACATAACAGGATGGCTAGCTAAATAACAGGTTGGCTAACAAAATAACGGGTTGGATGGCTAAATGAAAAAGTTCACAACAGACAACAAAGGGAGCTGAAGATGTAATGTTTATAACAAATTGACATCTCTTATATGTTTTTACAATTTGGACGAGTTTTACCTTGAATTCAAATGAATAAAACAGTACTATCCAATCTTCTTTTCATATAATCTAATTGGAAGCCATATGAACAGAGTTACAATAACCACTTTTGTACTCTTCTTGTGACAAGGGAGCCATAGAAATGTTATGAAGTGGAGTTTACCTGGAGTTATTTGGTTAAAAGAGAAAAATTATGAATAGGAACAATCCTACTAAAAGAACTATCTCACAATATTTGCAACTATTTTTACTGACAAATTCAATGCATGCCTCATTTTTTCCATAACTTGTCATCCAAATGCCTGATCCAAAGTCTAAAACCTACCATTTCTAGAAGTTGCTTCAAAGACTAAACCAATACAAACATCAGTTGAAACTATACCTCCCCTTAAATGTGTAAAATAAATGATTTCAAAAGATTTAATCACTTCTTTATTCCAAAGGTTTAACCTATTGATATTAATTTCTCTTGGGATTATAACCTTATTCATAATCCTTAAGATGACCATTGAACCCCCATGGCACTTGATGCTTGAGTTCTAAGAAAATTGCAAACCAATGCCTAAAGACAATCTCCATGATTTTGGAGTTGATTCAATCTTCCAAGCAAACTTAGTTTTCAATCATCCTCCTTGGTAGATAATGAAACTCTTCCACCCTTCTCCACTACTACCTCTAGCTTTCCCAAGATAGGTTTCTTCACCTTACTAAGTATTCAATTTTCTATGCAAATCTTAGTGATTTGGCTTAGGTGTGCAAAATGCTTTAGGGTTCTAATACAATTTGGCCTTCCTCGTTGAGAATTGGCAACCCAATCTGAACTGGCATTGGTATAACTTTTTAAATAGGACACATAAAACATGTCATGTATTATAAGTTATGAAACTTATGAAACTCCAAATCTACTCAATTCCACATTTTGTATCTGAATATGAAACTTATTGTAAGGAGGCCATCTAACTTACGAAATTCTTCACTTACAATAAATAAAATACTTTATATATTTATTCAAGTCATGTAGACATCTGTTTGACTTCCTGAAACGTTTTATCCTCCACATATTTGATAGTATAGAATTAGTGAAACTGATCTTCAAAGATGACATGACAATATATTGTAAAACAAAAGAACAATACAATAGATCTACAATGCCTCTTTGCATAAGAAATTTCAAACTAACATGCTACTTAAATTGAACTTGCACCATAATCTAAACTACAATGAAAAATATCTACCTTCATATTTGGAAAATTACTAATCTGCTAAAGTGGGGTGTTATGTTTTCTCTATTTCCAGAAGATCAATATGCATTTGTTGTTGTATTTTAGAATCTAGATAAGCCCTACAAAAACATGTTGAAGGCCATTTATTTGGTCCAACTTCTTTTTGGAATCGTTTCAGTCAGTGCCAAGGATTAGAAACAGACAGAAACAAAATGATACAATAGGGCTTTTACTTTTACTCATGCAACCCCGATTTGCTTCAAGAGTTGTTCATGCCTCATTTGGAGATGTTGAAATTGAAGTTTAACTGAAGGTTTTTATAGGAGGCTAGACCTCGTGAGAGAGAGATGTTGAAGCAAAATGGTTAACTGATATTACCCAACAAAGACATGATTTTATTACTATCATCCAAATCATAGCAAGAAATTGTAGAATTAGGAAAATCTACACATGTTTCATAATTTTTATATATTTGAATACAATAAGTTTCAAGAAGTTAGACCTCTCCTTAGTTTTTCTTTACTCCTACCTTCTACTTCTTCCCACTGCCCTTGTAGAAGACATCAGGTCTTGACAATACAAACTTATTTTATAATATTGCACTGGGAAAAAAGGACATTGGATCATACTACTGATTACCAGCTCAGTGAAGGTGTTGAACTGGCCAGCCTTCTATTTAATAGTAACATGCTTGGATTTAATAAGAAGATAATAGAGTCAATTATACATTTTGTATCCAAATATGAAACTTATTGTCAATGGGCCATCTAACTTATGAAACTCTTCACTTAAAATAAACAAAATACTTTATATATTTATTCAAGTCATGTATACATATGTTTGACCTCCTGAAATTTTTTATCCTCCACATATCTGATAATATAGAATTAGTGAAACTAGCCTTCAGAGATCACATGAAAATATATTGTAAAACAAAAGGACAGTATTACAGATGTACAATGCCTCTCCACATAAGAAATTTCAAACTAACATGCTACTTAAATTGAAATTGGACCATAATGGAAACTACGATGAAAAATATCTACCTTCATATTTGGCAAATTACTAATCTGCTGAAGTGTGGTGTTATGTTTTCTATGTTTCCATAAGATTAATATGCATTCATTGTTGTATTTTAGAATCTAGATACGCCATACAGAAACATGTTGAAGGCCAGTTATTTAGTCCCAATTCTTCTCTAGAATCATTTCAGTCAGTTCTAAGGATTAGAAAGAGACAGAAATAAAATGATACTCTAGGGATTTTACTTTTACTCACGCAACCCCAGTTTGCTTCAAGAGTTGTTCATGCCTCATTCGGAGATGCTGAAATTGAAGTTTAACTGAAGATTTTTCTAGGAGGTAATCCCCCGCGAGAGAGAGATTTTGAAGCAAAATGGTTAAACGATCCTACCCAACAAAGACATGCTTTTATTACTATCATCCAAATCATAGTGAGAAATTGCAGAATTAGGAAAATCTATGCAAGTTTCATTAATTTTATATATCTGGATACAATAAGTTTCAATAATTTACGCCTCTCCTTGGTTATTATTTACTCCTACCTCCTAATTCTTCCCCTCTTCCCCTGTAGAAGACATCAGGTCTTGAAAATACAAACTTATTCTATAATATTGCACAGGGAAAAATAGACATCGGATCATAGTGCTGATTACCAGCATAGTGAAGGTGTTGAATGGCCAGACTTCTATTTAATACAAACATGTTTGGATTTAATAATAAGAGAATAGTTGTCAATGAAGGATCATGCTTTCCAATTACTATGAATTGTTAATGGTAGTTTGGATTGTAAATGTCTTTGTCTTCTTTCTTAACAAATTTCTAGATATTTAATTCCTTTCTTAATTTGAACAAATGTTTAACTTTATTCTATACAAGAATGAATGTTGACGAAAATAAATCAACTCTGCAGCAAGGGGAGGGAGAATATCCTTCAAATGCAATTGCTGGTAGATGTTTAGGAACTTCTGCAAGTGCACCAAGGCAATCAATTTTTGTGGAAAGTGGAAGTGGTGTATCAAGAAGTAGTGATGCAGCAATTACAACACCTTCGAAAAATAATCACATGACAAGGGTACAATGTTTAGATATTTACCAACACAACTTACATTATTTAGAGACTACAGGGTGAGTCTCATGCATTACTATATGTTGTTGGTTTCATGGGGTTGTGTATTTGTCATGTTTGAGATAGAGCATTACTGATTA
The DNA here is from genome assembly GCA_000404065.3 of Pinus taeda. Lineage (NCBI taxonomy): Eukaryota > Viridiplantae > Streptophyta > Pinopsida > Pinales > Pinaceae > Pinus > Pinus taeda. The sequence continues at coordinate 8,024 of APFE031094725.1, read as the reverse complement.
GTTGTACCTTTGCACTTGAACATCACAAAGAAGAGAAAAAGAGTTCCTAGAGTCAATGGTGTGGAGAAGAGTGGGAGGGGACTCCAATAGTTTAGCATGAAAGGTTTATCATCACAATTCACCTATTCTCTTTCTTTTTCTGACTGAAATTTTCTTTTGGTACATGTTGCTCGATGGATGTCTATATGTTACTGGAGGTAATGGAATTGATATAAATCGATAGTAGATTCATATGTGTGTGTTCTCATAATGGCAGTGATGGGGCACAGAGGGAGATCAAATGCAAGCCAAGTGTGGACCTCTCCAACGATGGAGAGAATGTGGGTAGCTAATATATGTGGAGTTCTGTTTATTCCCTATGGTTGACTAGCTCAAAACAAATCTTGATCCACTGGCAGATAATGTTTCTATTTGTTATACATGGTGTCCTTATGGCATTCTTGTAATTATATTTGTATTAGACATTGGCTTCGGGGGTTTATTTCACTTACTATCGATTTTTTAATTGTGTCCAGTCAGTCAAAAGGTTGAGAGCAAGTGTCGAACCACAGGTAAAAACATGATCGTAGAGACTACTTATTATTTATCAATTGTTCCTTGTTTATTTGTTAAGTATGACTCCCATTTTTTTTCTCGTCATCTTATCTTAATTAAATATTTAAATTCTTATATGGAGCATTTTTTAGCAAGCACCACAAAAGGCATCTCTGAAAATTTTTACCAATGCGTATAAATGCTAAACTCCAGTAATGATTAACACATAGTACAATCAATGGGAATTATTACATCCCCAGATATCTGAAATCAATCAATATGACCGAGTTACTGGTGATATATCCGAGTAGGTAAAATGAATACTAGTTCAAGTGAAAGTTCTGGAAATGGTATGTTGAGAATGCCCCCTAGGCACATGCTCTAGTAGGCAGTAGGAATGGATTCAATGAACCAATGTCATCCGAAAATTATTAAACAAGACTCATCTTTGAGAGGAATAGTGAACAAGGATTCACAAGGAAAAAGGGCCCTTGAACATGCAAAATTTGCACAGTCAAAGGTGGTTAGGGAATGCTCACAAAATAGTACTATGAATGCAGGAAAGGTATTAAGTTTATTCACTCTATTTGGACTTGAAAGAAATAACTAATCTATGAAAATTGTGGATCCTTGTAAGAAGTTCAATTTGTTAGTATTGTGTGTCCTTTTATCTCAATTGAAAATACTTTATGCTTAGATTGTTGATATCATATGCTTGATTTGTTTGTAGCCTTTTTGTAGTAAGAAATTGTTTCTTTTGTTGGATGTTCTGAATTCAAATTTACCAACAAATTTAAGAGAAAACTTAGGATGAGGAGATCCTAAAGGATTTTCTATAGGTTATGATTATGCAAACTCATGTGTATATGACAATGCCACAAAAATGTCTTGTTCAAACAAACCAACATCTTTATCAAGGTAAGGTTTTGGTTCAAGTTTTTTTATCAAGTAATTTAAGTATTTGTTATTCCACCAGATTTTACTAGTTTTTTATATTATTATATACTGAGATGCTCAATTTCTGCTTATAAATTGTTTCTGATGAGATAAAACATTATTGACCTTCTAAGCAAGTCAGATAATCCAAAAGAAAATGACGCATTAAAGCGCACTATATTAGGAACTTCAATATAGCTAGCTATTGTTTTCCAAAAACATGCAACAAGATACCCCTAATATTATCTCACCATACCCCTACTAGGAGAGATTCTATTGACCTTCAACTGGTGGCTCAACTTTCATAGCACATTAGTAAGCAAGCAAGTTTTCCCTAAAGTTGTCGATCCATAAGGCAATCCTTCATCAATTAATCAATGCATCTAGTTATGGTTTTCCCACAACATGCAACAGACTACCCTTAGTCTTATCTCACCATACCCTTGCTAGGAGATTCTATTGGCCTTCAGCTAGTGGCACAAATTTCATGGTATGCTAGCAAGCAAGCAAATTTTCCCTAAAGATGTGGATCCATAAGACAAACCTTCATTAATTAATCAATTTTAAATAATTATTTTTTAACAATCTATTCAACACATTAGCAAACCATGTTTCTCCACACATTATTGTAATAATATTACAAGAACAAAGTCAAAGTGAGAGATTCCATTGCTCTCCAAGAGTGTTGAGGTTTGATATAAATCATTGATCATTTTACAAACCATGGATGTAGTACTATTTCTATAGGATGAGATATCAGTTATATTTCATTTGATAAAGAAACAATAAGTGACTTACAAACCACAAATAAATAAGTACTTCCTACAATTTATGGAAATTGTTAGCCAAATATAAATAGGAATTTCGGTTTGCTTGGTTTTCTATCATTTAGTGCATCATATTCTAACAGAATAAAGGGTTGGCCTTCAATATGTTTAGCAAAACAACTCCCGATCACCCAGTATTGGACCATGAATATTTGCTGCAAATTAATCAAGACAGTGGAGAGTAGATAAGAAAGCCTACCCTAGTGAGGTAATGCTCCCCACTGGCTACAAAGGCTCAATTTCCCCATGCATGTGAATCAGCAACAACTAAATCAGATTGCAACCCATAACACCATTAGTGGGCTATTGATACTTACAACCCATGGAAAAAATTCCTAATAATCCATATTGATGAGACATGCATAACAACTAGCATTGTGTTGGGCAACTCCAATACCAACATCATTGGTGTTAGCGCTAAAATCTACCTTAGACTGAAATAAGGTAAAACTCAAGGCTACATCAAACCACGCTCAGCCTCGTAGCTAGCCCTACGAGGATAGGAGAGGGCTCTCTCCGAGTCAATCTCGGAAAAAGGTAATCAATGAGGTCGAGATGATTGATTTGATAGCTAATTTTAGGCTAGGTATGAAGTACAAAGAGTTTGAAATTGATTTTTGAAGTTTTGTTGAATTCAAGGGAAAGGCAATTTTGGGTGCAGGGATGAGGCACAGTTTTTTGCAGAGGTCTACTTGGGGCAAGATACGCGATTGTTTTGATGCCTTTAAAGTGATTGATTGAATAGATCTGACTGGAGATAGGTTAAGGAGAGCAAGAAACTTTCAAGGATTCTCCATAAACAGATGAAAACATGGAAAATTAAACAAACTTAAAGACAGAGCATAGCAAATTATGGATTCTACCTTAACACTTCATTTGTTCAATTGCAAAATATAAGAGAAGGAAAGCGATGCACATAAAAAACTTACAAATACTGAAAGAAGCACACCATCAACCCATAAAGCCACATGAATCCCAAATAGTGCTGCAAAACCCTGGTCTTTCCTTTGCCAAAAATGCAGATAAGATATGTACAATAGAGTGTCAAGCTATTCCAAGAGTCCAACTCTGAAAATGACTAAGAAAATACATAATATAGGCAAGCCAACCCATTTCCCTTGCCTTTAGGGGTCGAGCTCATCATTGTAGGAGCTGTTTCAACCAACTCTAAACAAAGCACTACAATCTAGGCAGTCAAAACAACTTGCCTCTATAAGCTAGGAAACCAATTCATTCATTAAATTTTCACCTTTTAGTGAATGAATCTTCTAGAATAAGTAACTAAGTGTCAAAATAACATCATGTTTCATTAATTACATCAAGAGGAAGGGAAAAATCACATCACAAGTCAAAATTGGTCAAACTGGCTTCATTTCCTGAGCTGAAGATGAAAATTGTGCCAAAAACCCTTGTGCGTCGCGCGCCTGAGCCCTATGCACCGCATGCCTTTCCACCTGTTTTTGGAGTGCTTTCCGGCATCCAAATTGAGCTCAGGTTGGCTTGCTGGAAAGCCCTGAATGTCTACTTTACAACCCAAGTGGAAATTTCCAATTTGGTGTCCATGTGCCCCTCCAAAAGTGCATTCTCCCGGAAGTACTTCCTGCTGGTGCAAAAGGTGGCAGAAAGGTGATTTTCATGGTTTTTGAGCCTTTTGGTCACCCAGAACTTAATGAAATGCTTTGGCAATAGCTGAGCATGTATAATTCATCATTACAAATCCAAAACTACAAGCCATTTGTGATTTGGACCTCCCAAGCTTATGGGTCGCGCACGGCACACTATGCGTTGAGCCAAAAAACCTGTTTTGCAAGCCAAAAATTTCAAAATTTCAAAATTTTCTCCAAATTCCTTGAAATTTGGGCTGAAAGTGCCTCATCAAGTGCCATGCTCAGCCAAAGAAGATTCGACCAAGAATCAGAGCCGATCTTTCCTTTTACTCCGTGTCAGTGTCTTCCTGGTGCATGCAGTTCATTGATGGAATCACTATCTTGTTCGTATGATGAATCTGTCCGTCTCCATGGTGTTTGAAACAAGGTGTATGTTTGGTTTGGAATAACTTGTCTAATCAATCCATGCAAAGCTTATACGATGATCAAACATGCAGCTCAAATGATGATCCAAGCATATTGGGCAATTTTGGAGCAAAATTTTGAAGTTTTTGGGCTTGTTGGCTGTATGCACCGCATGCCTGCCCAACGTGTCGCGTGCCTCTGACGCACCATGCTAGTGTATTTCTACATTGTGAAAACTTGCCCAATGCATCGCGTGCCTCTGATGCGTCGCGCGCTTGCCCAACGCACCGTGCGCCACATAGGGAATTTTGCAGGAGGTGTTTGGAGGCCTTCCTGGTGTCCAAATTGGGTGCATGATAGCTTGTTGGAAAGGAATTTGAGTCTACTTTATAACCCAACTAGAATGTTTAAATTTGGAGTTTATTGGCCTTACCAAAAATCAAATCTCCCAAGACTGGTCAAAATGTGCCAAATGAGGTTGCCTCAAGGCAGAGTGTTGTTGCAGTCAACTTTTGAATACCTTCCTCAACTCCAAATTGAGCTCATAATGGTTCATTGGAAATATATTTTTCTCTAGTTATGCTTTGACTCATCAAGAAAGTTATTTGGCCAACCACGCTAGGAGAAAACTGGATTTTTCCAAGGTCACTTCAGAGATGCATCAATTCTCTCGAGGCGATTGTACTTTTGACATTTCTCTAAAACCATGACACATGTATAAAAAGTGAAGGCAATTTTACTTCTATTGCCTATTTTGGACAAAAACCTCTCTCAGTTTTTCAAAATTCATCTTTGATTGCTCTGAAACATCTTTTGAGTGAAACTTGTCCCGATGTGTGAAACAAGGAATGTTGTTGAAATGAAGCGAAATGAAGGGGATAAGGGACTTATAACTTCTTGGGGAAATTTTGGGAAGAAGGGAAGGATGTTAGGAAGCAGGGGAAAGTGGAATATCGGAGATTGAGTGAGGGGAAGGGGTCCAAAAGGGAAAAACACAGGCCTAGCCTAGAAAATTGCCAAGTTGTGGCAAGAAACTAGGGTTTTTGCAAAAATGAGGAATTTGGGGAATCTCAGTGATGAGAAGTGTTTTATAAGGTATATTAAGGATAGGGGAAGGTGTATGAACATCTGGATACAATTTTTGCTAATGATTTGACCGTCCAAGAGAAATTGCCTTCAAAACCCTAGGAGAGGGAAATGACCTTACCTAGGCGCAACTGAAGCATGAAAAAGGTGTGAAATGACCCAATGAAACCTAACATGATGATGAAAACCCTATGAATGGTGATAGACTCAGCTGAATAGTGACATAGATTGACATTTGGGCAATTTTGAATGGAGTGAAAGCAAATCCTAGACCTAATGCCTAGTGACCAAATTTTGCTTGAAGACTCACTGAAATGAAAAAATTTGATTTTGATACCCTAAAATCACTTGTAAGAGCATGTTTGATCACTGGAGGAAGGCTGCAAATATTGACACTAACATTGGCTCCAATGGGGATGGTAGCTCCTTGGAGGTGCCAAGAACCGCAGAGCTTTGGGAGAGAAGACAGTGCCTCCATCCATTGGGCAATGGAGTCATTATTTCAACAGACAACACGAGACTTCCGACTCATTTATTGACTAAAACATGGACTCAAACCGAATTAATTGTAAATCTGAATGACAGAAAAAATTGACTCGACAAATTGTACTAAAAAAATACTAAGACCTGAAACTTAAAACTCAAAGCTTGGTGGCAGCACCTGGCCACCTGTGTTTCTTTACAAGACAATATATCCTCAAACTATATCAAAATGCCAATGCAACCAATCAAGAAGATGGCTTCTTGACTGATTCTTCCTATCAGATCTTCTGGTCAACAGTACAAACCTATCACTGGGCATCTAAAAACATAGTTGACCATGGTCTCCTTTGTCACTGAAGACAGCAATAAACACCTTCAGTGCTGACTGCAACAAACTTGCCAGAGGATCTTGAAAAACATGAAGATTTACCCCCTGCTGAAAGAACAAGATTTCTTTTTCTCCTGCTTCTGGTTTGTCTTCATCATGTACTTCAGTAACAATATGCTCCTGGGCTTCAGAAAACTCTGAACAGGTAGATGAGCAGATCTCCTCTTGTAAAAACATTTCAACACATGAAACATATGAAGAATCTGAAAGGTAATCCTGTATGTTTTGATCTTCTACCGTCTAAAAATATGATAGGTCATCTTCATATGATAGGACAACCGGATTTGCATTACATTCATCAATCATGAGAAAAGAAACTTCAGTTGATTCTTGATACCCAAACATGACATTTCTAGTATCTACCATAAATTCATCCAGAGGAACTGTTTCACTTACTTGAATGAATATCCCTTCTTTCTTTTCATTAACTAACTAGATTACCTATTTATGAAGGCTTTGTTCTGATGGTATGAGAACATTTGAAAAAAAACTGTCAGCAAAACCCTCCTTTTCAGGATTCAGTACAAGGTATGCTTGGTCATTACAATCTGAATCCGGATCTAAAACAGCGGACTGGTCATTATCAAAATCTGCAATTGAAACCTGATTTCTCAGCATGTTGTCTTCTTTTGTGGGCAGATCTGAAATAATATTCTCCCTTTCATCATTTTCAGCCATGTGGCCATCTTCAACCTGTTGATCTTGATTCTACTGCAAAATTTCCTGATCATCTTGATGGGTATCCTCTAGGTTCTCTTCATGTTGTTGAAATGGATTCTCATACAGAGCTTCCATGATTTCTCCGTCCATGAAATCAAAAATTCTCTAGATCTTCAATGAAATTATGTACATGGCTACAACAGTTATGAAATAAAATCAAGTATGGATATGATTCTTTATACTTTTCAAAGAACACGGTATGAAAATCCCTTAAACAATAAATGGAAGCAGATGGCAAACTTTCATACTAGGATCGAGCTTCATCTTCCAAAGTAGCCATAAACATTTTCATCAAACAGTCTTCACGAAAATTGATCTTAAAGTTATGCACATGAATGTGAAATTTCATCAGATGAAGAGTAGCATCATTACCTTCCTCATTTCTGAATATAGGCAAATTCTGAAGCCAATCCACCTTGGGCATCTTATTTGGAAAACCTGGGATTTAGTCTCGGCTCATGGGAGCATATCTTCTTGCAATCCGGTCCATTAGCAGTGAGGTCGCCATGAAGCATTGATTTCTGGAGTTTTCAGTGAGTGAAGTCGCCAGGTGAAGGATTTCATCCTTGTGATGTCTGACCGTTTTCCACCATCAACAATCAGATCTGAACTCGATACATGTACTAGGGCAATTTAGAAGTTAAGTGTTACGATTACAAGCTACACCGGAGATCGACTGAAGTAGCATTTATCTACTATGCACTCGCAGAGAAATGTGCAGTTTGAAGGCTACCTGGCGTGACTTCAGACTCCGTTTGTAGCTATGAATCAAATAACACTAACAAGCAAACCAGTTCTTCCCCAGTATGGTCACCACTATGTTAGCGCTCAAATCTACCTTAGGCTGAAATAAGGTAAAACTCAAGGCTACATCAAACCACGCTTAGCCTCGTAGCTAGCCTTACGAGGATAGGATAGGGCTCTCTCCGAGTCAATCTCGGTAAAAGGTAATCAATGAGGTCGAGATGACTAATTTGATAACTAATTTTAGGCTAGGTATGAAGTACAAGGAGTTTGAAATTGATTTTTGAAGTTTTG
>APFE031094722.1:0-13843 GCA_000404065.3 Pinus taeda | reverse complement strand
CTGAAATTTGGATGGTTCGTTATTTCAGTAACTTCAACGCCAGCCAAAGTATGTAGCATATATTTTTATTTAAGAAGTCTTCTTTTTTCCTTCTATCTTTTGAGGATTTCGTATACTCAATCCTGAGATTACCACATTATAACCAATTAATAGTACTGATTTTATGTGGCAGGTTTACAGAGCTGTGGATGCATGTAAAAGTGTTCTAAGAGGGCTACACGGTAACAAGATAACTCAGAGAGAATTGGATAGGGTACCGTCTTTCTCTCTCCACCCATTATTTCTTTTCCTCAAGGGGAAGTAAATTTAACTCACATCCCAGATATGGCATGGTGAGAACTAAAGGAAGGCAGAAAAATGTAAATAAGAGGACAAATGAGAATATCAATGGGAAGGAGTAATGAAATTGAAGAAACAAATCAAATACTAGAAGTGCAGAAAAATTGCAATAGACAATGATAAAATGGTATATAATAATTGAAACATGCAAATGCTAGGCAAGGGAAGGGCCTGGAAAGAAGGTGATGGCATAGTGATGATAGACTAGTACAAAAGAATGGAAGAAAACATGTAGAAGCAAAGAAGAGGGTAACAACACTTAAAGAAGGTAAGAAATACAGTTACAGAGAGATGCTAAGGTGAAACAAGTGGGCTATCTCTCTATTATAAATCACAGATTTCATTGGCCGCATGAGCTCCAATCCAAGTCAACTAAAGAAGATAAGATAACCTAGTTACAATAGCTGGGATTCTCGAGGGATGATTCATTGATATAAAACTCAAACATGGATGATTCCAACTGTCCCATGATGGGCTTTTCTATCCCTGCTATATACCCTAATGGGAACTATATTTACAATGATTCTTATCATCTATGATTTTCATGCCCCTTTATAGATAGCTGGGACTCATAGCTATGTTGTACAAGTTTCCAAAGCATGGCTGCATGGTTGAGGGATGACTAGAAATTCCCCACAAATTTCCAGAGAAAGACAAAAGGAGATGACAAGGAAAATATTAACATTATTGAAAATTGTAAAACAATCCAAAAATATTCAAAATCCAAAAACACGACTAGGGTAGTAATTTTAAAAATCAAACATCATACATCATACATGTTACACACTAGGCTGCTTGGAAGTGGGGAGCGACAATTTTCAGAAGTTTCCAGGTTGAGAGTGAATCGGGAGTGAATTTTATATACCATATATTTTTATATTTTTCGATGCATATATGTCAACAAAAATATGTAGAATGATGAATTAGTTATAAAAAAACATAAAAACATGGATTAAACCATATAACATCAATCATCTAGTAGACATGGGATCATCAACATGAGGATTAAACCATATAACATCAATCATCTAGTAGACATGGGATCATCAACATGAGCTACATAAACATGATTTGGCTCAGAGTCTAAGGACTCCTCAAACTCCTCTGCAACCTCAGTAGTAGTAGTAGTATCAAAACACGACTTCAAAACTTCAAGTCACTGATCAACTTGATCACTCATGAAACTTGTCATTGATTCAGCACTATTAGAAATAGGGCTATCAACAAGAGCTACATAAACATCATCTAGCTCAAAGTCTTTAGACTTTGATTGGTCAACCTTATAATATGGTAGAAATTGAAAAAGTTTAACATGTCTAACCAATTATTTTGGTTTGAGTGAAGGGTTCATCTCCTCAACCTTTTAATATGGTAGAAAAAGCTTAGCATGCCTAACTAATTATTTTCCTTTGAGTGAAGGGTACATTTTAGTTAAGGCCATGGTAGATGAGTTCAACTAGCAATACCACCAACATCAATGAAGTTCAACAATCAATGACACCAACATCAAGGTACTTAAAGGGTTCATGCTCTTGATCAAATGCCAATCTCATACCCTCATGCATGACATAATCGATTGGAAACATTGCAATCTCCTAAATCTTGAAATCCTGAAAACCATTAAGTCTGCTGGATTTTGAGTGATATCTAAAAATCTAGTTCAATATGATATCCGATGAGGTCGAAGCCACTCTCAAACATCGTTATATCTAAAAATCTAGTTTCTCCATATGAAATCCAATGAGGTTGAAACCACTCTCAAACATCCTGAGTCATTTCATGGTAATCTTCACTTTTACTTTAAGAATTTAACATTACCATTGATTGCCAATATTGCTAGGGTTGAGGAATCTTAACCACCTGTGAAAGCACTAGGGAGGGAGCGACCAAGGAGCAATTTTTTTTGGCAGGAGTGGCTCCTGAAATTCGCTCCCAAATGGGAGTGAATCGGGAGCATGCTCTTGGGGTCGCTCCCCTAGCACTTCAAAGCGGAGCGAATTCAAGGGGGGGAAGTCGCTCCCTGCAGCCTTGCTCACACATCATTGAATGCTTGTGATTCCATAAATGTTACAAAGTGAAAGGAAAAATTAAAATGACAAGTTAGCAACTTATATATTGAAAATGGGCTCATACATAAGTCCAAAATGGAAAAATGCTTGAGAAAGTGTACAAGTTGATGTGATCAACTGCTCAAAATATGTGCCCAGGTATTTTTTCATATAGTTTTGTGCCTCAAGGTTACGGTTATGTGAGTTTTACCTGTTTTGGTTTTCTTTGCTTTCCTTGTGAAGTCGACCCCTAAAGCCCCATTTTTTGTTGAGTAGATGCTTAAATGGTCATGTTTTTATGTGTTTTGGGGCCTACTAGTTGAAGGCATAATAATTAGAATTGGTTGGTTTCAGTTTGAATTGACATGTTCAAATCATTTTGGTCCTTTTTTGGCCTGGTTGGGAATGGGAAAAGGGATTCAGCTGGTTTGCCAAGGCAGCTAAAAAACTCTCGCAACACTCACATTCAAAGAAATCGTTCTCCTTTTGAAAAATGCCATTTTCTTTTAGTGTTGACATGTACTGTTCATCAACTTAAATTTTAATATTAAAAGTTAAAGTGGGATCACCATTTTAGGATGCTTGGTGATGGGATTAGACCTATCAGACCTCACACAGAGAAAACATAAATTTGAGTGTTTTGTAGCTTTCAGTACAATTAAATCTTCAAAGTATATTCAAAACAAGACCCTATATCCATTCATCCTGCACACCTTCAGCTGGGAATTATGGGATTTTTCATACAAAAACCTAACAAACAAAGAAGCCTGGAGGCTGGAACATAAAAGAGGAAGCGAGAAAATACTTTTTGATAATAAAATTAAGGGAGCAGAAGTCATTTTATTAGTAAAGGATTGGCATAGACCCTAAAATGGCTTAAATGTACTTCAACTCATTAATGGAACTAAAGCATGTATATTAAGTTAATGTAGTGAACACTGAATACTATTATTCAATGTTGCAAAAATCGTTATCGGGGTTAATTCGGCAAGGGGAAAAAACGTAAAATACAAAAATAATTTTTTTTTTTCAATTTTGTTGATATCTAAAGAATCTACAACATAAAATAAATACATTGACACATAAATATGATAAAATAAATAATATATAAGATGTGTAATATCATTTCGATGCTACATCACGCATAACAGTGAATTATGTCCTAAATAGTCAGTCCTGACTCTTGAGGCCCAACTCAGCCTCAAAATATCAACAAAAAATATAATAATGTATCTCATATCATGAGTCATAATGTCATATACAATGAAGTGAACCAAATAACTAATACTACTGATTTCCTCTGCCCCTCTTGCGAGAAAATGCAATAGCTTTCCCTCTAGATGTAGATGCCGATGGAGTTGGCAGTGGCCTCTGTTGTGTTCTAGAAGCTGAAGAACTAGGAGCTACAGGGGGTAGACCACGTCCTCTACTAGTGACAGGGATAGCCTGGGTAGGTTGTGTCACCTCCTCCTCTTGTTGCTCCTCCTCCTCCTCATAAAAAAATCGGAAAATTGAAAAAAAAAAATTCATGATTTTTTTTGAAAAAATTGGGATTTAATCCTGATTTTTCAAAATGAAAAAATGACTGAATTAATCATGCGATATTATCGGGAAGATGAAAAAATCGCGATTTTTCAATGTTATCGTGATTTGCGCAACACTGATATTATTAATATATGAATAATAAAAGACATGTTGACAGGCAAAATTGTCCTATTTGCAACAAGGGATCATCACCCTATCAATGTTGGTTTTTGTGTAGGATCGGGAGGTATTCCCGCATGCCTAAGTCGGCTTGATGAATTATGAAGAATTAAAAGAAAAATTTATTTTTGGGGCACCAAGTTGGCCCAGGAAGACAAGTCAGCCCAACACATGAAAGAGTGCGTACCTTGGGTAATTTTACCCCCATTCGATTAGTATATATAGATGATGTGTCATTTCATTTTCTTTACCAACGTAGAGCAAGAAGGACTATTCTTGTGTGGAGAGCTCGTAAACAAGAAGCCACAACAAAGGATAGTTTATGGAGAGCCAAGGAAGATTAGTAAGGAGCCTTAGTTAACAAGCAAAGAAGGTCTAGTTTTTGTGGTTGAAAGGAGGACCGAGGCAGCTATTTGAGGGGCTGACCGAAGGTATTAGGCAGCCACAGGCTGCATGGCCAAAAAATTAATTATTTGACCAACGTTGATTTGCTAGAGTTTGACCAAGTTTGAGTAGTATTTTTGACATGGATTTTGGCACATATTTCTAGATGAATCGGATTCATCAACCTTGTTGAGGAATAATTTCTCCTAAAGAAAAGTTGTTGGGTTTTCTCCCAAGATTGGGTTTCCCAAGGTAAAAACACTCTATTGTGCATGGTTGTCTTTCTATGATCTTCATTGTTTTTGCTGCATTTACTGTTGATATTTTATGTGTATAATTTCTTAATGATATCCATGGCACACGATAAATTGATTGAAGATCATTATGTAGTAATTATCAGATCAAAACATGTTTTCTATTGTGTACCTTGTAGAAAATTCAACATGGTATAGAAGCTTTGTTGAAAGAGCAACCATTGAAGTCAGCCTAAGAGACAATGTGTTCAATAGTTGACTGGATTTTAGATCTCTTTCCAAATAGTGTCAAGTCTCCGAATGGAAGACAGGTTGGATGGTGTTACAAATATTTAGGAGGAAGCTATTATAGAGTCAGAGGGATCTGAGGAGAAAGTCCTTGTTTTTTCTCTTTCAAATTCCATTAGGAATAGGGATATTTGGTTGGTAGACAATGGTGCTTCTAGGCACATGACATGTTTTCAAGATTCTCTCACCTATCTGAGTGAGAGGGAGGGCTATAGATTATTAGGACAACCACCTTAGGCATGGGTGCCCAAGGAGAAGAAGAAAAAGGATATGTCAAAGTCAAGTGCCCCATTTGCCATAATTTTGGACACTATGCCTCCCAGCGTTTTGAGAAGAAAAGGAAGAGAAAGAAGCATGCATCAACAGTCACTGCTGCTGATGATGCCGATGGGTATCTAGCTCAATAAAAGTCACACATTTGTCAGAATGGAAGTTGACAATCCTCAATAGTTTCTTCCTAAATCAAGAGATAAGTACTTCCAATTATATTTCTCTCTCTTGATTTTATTATTATTATTTTATTTTTGGTCAGCCTCTTGTCCTTGTATTCTTTGTTTGGTTATAATTTTTCATCCATGGCCTCTTAAATGGAGTTTGTAGTAAGGAAGAATAGGTCCATAGTGGATACTTCCAACGCAATAAAGATGCAATATATGGTAGTATAGAAGTGAGTTTTGTGTCAACAGGGATTTCTTAGAAAGAGGAGTAGACTACGAGGACTTTTTTTGCTCCAGTCCCTAGGTGGCAAGGTTCTTGGGCTTGAGCATAGAATGAGCATGAGTGATTGACATTCAAGAGAGAGGATTGTATAAACATCTAGGATTCTGCTAGATAACCAGAAGAGCTTTCAGTTCAGAGGGAGCAGACAATCAAGCAGAGTGGAAGGAGCAGCCTTGCAAGAAGATGTCATGGGTTGAGACTGCTTGGCAAGATGCTCAAAGACAAGTCATGTCTAGGAGTTGTTTGCCTTCTATGAAGGGACCATGCTAGACAACCGAGTATGCTTCAGTGATAGAGGGAGCAACAATGGCAGGGAGGTTTGTTTCTCTGACAAAGGGAGCAACTAGGATTGCCACAGGAGGATTTGCTTCAGTGTCATCACCCAATCAGGGTGACTAGGAAGAAGTTGTGGTGAGGGATCTAGTGAAGGAAGCTAACTAGCTTATGGTTGAGCGAAGGCATGCAACAAAGCATATGTTGAGGCACTTAGGTGGTGCAGTTGGATATGGTTTGGGATATGTATCAAGTGATGAAGTGAGGCTGCAAGGATATGCTAATTCAGTTTGGGCCAGGAGTGCAGAGGAGCAAAAGGCACCTCAGGTTGCTGCTTTAGCTTGGGATTGGGGGGAAGAAGACCTATGTTGCGCTCAGTACAATAGAGGCAGAGTATATCACAACTAGTGTCGCAAGTTGTGAAGCAGTGTGGCTTCGAAAGCTTCTTGCAGGACTCTTTGATCAAGACTTTGTCTAGAACAAACTTTGTATAATTTAGAGACAAGCTTGGTGTCATACAGAATGTTGATTTGGGGTAGCATCGGATGTGCTCTAAGTCTGAAATTTTGCAGGGAGGCTTGGGCATAGGTATTCCAAAGAACCTAGAAAGCATTTTGGAGAATTTTACCCTGAAGTGATTTGATTAAAATAATTAATATTTTTAATGGGGTTCCTAAGTCTAAACTTAAGAAATTAAAATACTAATTGGTATTAATGTAATAAGGGGTGAACCTTCTAGAAAAAGCCCCAGATCAAGCCAAAATGATCTGAGCCTTTGATGATGTTTTAATCTAGGCCGTTGGTTGTCCAACATGAAGATATAAGAAAGGGCTTGAGGGTCATTGGGAAAACACAGAGAGATTGAGGAAATTGATTTTCTGAAGTGAGAAGTTCTTGGGAGGAAAAATCAATTGAAAAAATCTTGCAGCAGAGGGGCAGTGAGAATTCGGGAGAAGGAATTTCTGGAGAGTACAAGGTAGAGAGGACAAAAGACGTCTAGAGGAACGCTGACGCTCGCCTGCATAGTGTTGATGCAGAGGCAGCGCAGTCAGTGAGGGGAAGTCGAGTTTCTGCTGAGGGAATTCAAAGTTCAGTTGTTGGAAGCCAGGGTGTGAGTCTAGGAGGCAGGAAAGTCGATTTCTCGGCCAGCAGAGGATCTAGAGCAGAGAGGCAGCGTAATACCCAGAGGGGTGATATAGGAGTTGCCCAGGGTGACATAGTTTTGCGCAGATGCCACATAGAGGGTGACGCAGAGCCTTTAGAGCTGTAGGATCAGTCACTGATTCTCTAGTGACAGGGTGAGATCATTTCACTAGTCTTTTGTCCAATATTTTCTCTGTAAAGGATTGCTAGTTGAGCATCCCAGATTTGTACTCGGAATTTTCTCTTGCATAATAATAAACACTCAGAGATGCTGTCCAAAGATAACAATGTCCTATGTGTTGCATTATTCTTTCTTGCTCAATATTTTGTTTCTACAAATATATTAATTAAGTGAAGGCTGCAGATGTATTTACTTCAAAATTTACCGTAGAAGACTGTAAATAACTTGTATGATTTAATCAAGTAGGAGAAGTAACATCAGTTTGCTGCAGTAGGGATTCTAGTGTAAGAAGTCTAAACTTAGGAAGATTAAATTATTAATGAGTATTAATCTAAACTGGGGTGAAACTTCTAGAAAAAGCCATGGATCAAGTCAAATCGATCCAAGTCGTTGATGATGTTTTAATCTAGGCCGTTGGTTGTCCAACAGGAAGATATAAGAAGGGGCTTGAGGGTCATTTGGAAAACACACAGAGAGATTGAGGAAATCGATTTTCTGAATTGAGAAGTTGTCAGGAGGAAAATCGATTGAGGTGATTTCTTACAGTAGAGGGGCAGGGATAGCTTCCGGAGAGAAAGTGAGATTCTCAGCTGGAGAATCATCAATAGAGAGATGCAGAAAGTGATCCAGTAGCCTTGACCTAGAGGCTGATGTAGGGCTAGAAGGGCCACGAAGGAGCAACATGGATGGAGAGAGAGGAAGTTGAAAGTTAGAGCAGAGGGTTAGTTTCAGTAGCTGGAAGCTGGGGTGTGAGATCGGGAGGTTGAGAGCAGTGACTCTGGGCTACTGATCGATTCGCTAGTTGGGTGACACTGTGCCTGAGAGGGTTGATGCTGGGACATCGTAGAGGCAGTGCAGAGCCTGCCAGGGGCAGTCATCCAACAACTAGAACAATCGAGACTTTTTCTCAGTGATTGTGTGAGGTAAACTCACAAAGCTTCGACCAGTGTTTCTCTCTGTAACTGAATAACCCCGTGAGGTATTCAATGATATATTCAGAATTTGCTACTGCTTAATAATAATAAACCCTTAGAGCTGCTGCACTGGTTTTCCCGCATTGGGTTTTTCCGGGGACTATTTGTTCAAAAATAACTGTCCTATGTGTTGCATTATTCCTTCTTGCCCAATAATTTGTTTTTGCAAATATATTAATTAAGTGAAGGTTGCAAATGTATTTACTTCGAAATTTACTGTAGAAGACAATAAATATCTTGTATGATTTAATTAAGTAGGAGAAGTAACATCAGTTTGCTGGAGTAGGGATTCTAGTGTAGGAATTTTCACATGGTATCAGAACTAGTGGGAATAGTCACCTCCTAGAAATCCTAGTGCTGAGTAGAAGGGGAAATTGAAAAGCTATAGGGCACAGCTAGTCGAAAGACCCCAGAAGGTTTGCACAGTTCCTGCAAGAGGGTTGAAAATCCAAGGGAGTCTCTCTTCAAGTGAGTTGACCGAGAGAAAGAGCTTCTAGTTTGATTTTTGTAGTGGCAGAGGAGACAACGCTGAGCTTCAACGTGAGGAGCAGCTAGTGGACACAAATTTTCTAGTAGGTAGCGTAGTCGAGCTGAAAAGACGTCAGAAAAAAGAAGCAACAAGGAATAGTGAGGGAATACTTCCTCAGTGACTTCTTGCCGAGGAAATCAACATTTCTCGATTGCTGAGTAGCAAAGGAGCAACAACTTACCAAGCCCCATCAGGGAGTGCGTAAGTCAACCCAGGAGCTATGTAGTAGCGAGAAAGAGGGAGTTGTTCGACAGTTTTCGAAAGAGATGGTAACTAGTGGCTTGAGGGATCATGACAAGTTGGATGAGGCTTCCAACTATGCCATTTGGAAGGCTAGGATGACCTTCCTGCTTGATGAGCATGTGCTCAAGATGTACGTTGATAATGTGGTGGCTGAACTTGTAGACATAGATCCATTGAAAAGTTACGAAGCTGAGATGGGTAAGGCAAAGAGGATGATCCTGGACGGGGTCAAGGATCACGTGGTATGCCTCGTTGCTAACAAAGGGACCGCTAAGGAAATGTGGGATGCCTTGGCCACATTATATTAGGGGACTTCCAAGCAACGTAAGATGTACATAGAGCAGAAGTTGAGATTTGCTCAGATGCAGAAGGGAGAGTGAGTGGATCCGTTCCTTATGAAGTTGAAGGATACTTGTGATGAGCTATCAGCTGTGGGACATACTCCTCAAGACTCGGAGTTAGTGAGATTGGCTCTAAGCTCCGTCTCAGATGATTGGCAGATCTTTGTCCAGAGTATCCTGGGCAGGGCAGTGTTGCCAAATTGGGACAAGATGTGGGCAGCTCTGAAACAAGAAGAGATGAGGAGAGACCTTCTCAAGGTAAAACTTGATGGGAGCAACAACAACAGTGGGTTGAAGCCCAAAGTGGAGGAAGAGGATAACGCAACCCTTGCATCGAAGGGACAGCTGGGGCAACAGGGACAAAAGAAGGATGTCTCCAAGGTGAAGTGCTTCAGATGAGGCGAGATGGGCCACTATGCATCCTAGTGTCCATTGAATAAAAAGGACAAGGATGAGAAGCATGATCCGAAGGTTGCAGTTGCGAAGATCGACGACGAGGTGGGCTGATATAGAGCTGAGTCAGGAGGACTGCAGATGGGTTGGATCCCTGAGGAGCTCACGTCTTGGATGGTCACTTTGCTACGGGAGCCCATGATTAGGAGTAGTGGGCTGGTGGAGCTTTAGTTGGTGCCATGGAGTGTTGATTCGATAGATGCAGTGGCTATGAGTGCCAAAGACTGATCAATGTAGAGTGGAAAGGTAGTAGTGCGAGGAGGCATAGTGCAGAGCTTCAATAGTTTAGTGGCTTCAGAGGCAGAGTGGGACTAGCAGAAGTCAAGATGTCAACACCAAGGTGTAACCACTGGATACTTGTCTAGTTTTGGGTGTTTTCAGTTGCTTCTCTCAGCAACTGAGTTGCAATACAGATGCAGTGTTAGCAGTGGCAACGCTAGAAGCATAGAAGATGCAGCGTTTGAGAGGGAGCTGCAGTCTAGATGTAGCATTGGTAGTGGTAGGGTCAAAGGCAGTAGCATAATGGCAGCAACAATTCAGTGTTTGGTGCACAACACGTCAAACATTATCAATGTAGAGATGATGCTTCAGAGTCAGAGCAATATGCAGAGAGGCAGTGTATTGCTAGAGCACATTCGTCGCTAAGAGGGAGTATTGATTTGGGGTAGCATTGTATGTCCTCTAAACCTCAAATTTTGCTGGGAGGCTTGGGCATAGGTATTCCAAAGAATGTAGAAAACATTTTGGGAAATTCCACCCAGAAGTGATTTGATTAAAATAATTAATATTTTTAATGGGGTTCCTAAGTCTAAACTTAGGAAAATTAAAATATTAATGGGTATTTACTATTAATCTAATCAAGGGTGAAAGTTCTAGAAAAAGCCATGGATCAAGTCAAATCGATCTGAGCCTTTGATTATGTTTTAATCTAGGCCGTTGGTTGTCCAGCAGGAAGAGATATAAGAAGGGGCTTGAGGGTCATTTGGAAAAGACACAGAGAGATTGTGGAAATCGATTTTCTGAAGTGAGAATTGCTCAGGAGGAATATTGATTGAGGTGATTTCTTGCAGCAGAGGGGCAT
Organism: Pinus taeda; assembly: GCA_000404065.3. Lineage (NCBI taxonomy): Eukaryota > Viridiplantae > Streptophyta > Pinopsida > Pinales > Pinaceae > Pinus > Pinus taeda. The sequence continues at coordinate 2,888 of APFE031094722.1, read as the reverse complement.
GGATAGCTTTTGGAGAGAGTGAGATTCTCAGCCGGAGAATCATCAAGAGAGAGAGGGAGAAAGTGATCTAGTAGCCTTGATGGAAGGCCAGAAGGGCCACGTAGAAGCAACACAGAGGGAAATAGAGAAAGCCGAAAGTCAGAGCAGAGGGTCAGTTTCAGTAGCCAGAAGCCGGCGTGTGAGACCAGGAGGCTGAGAGCAGTGACTTTGGGCTACTGATCGATTCCCCAGTTGGGTGACGCTGTGCCTGAGAGGTTTGATGCTAGGACATCGTAGAGGGAGTGTAGTGATAATGCAGAGCCTACCAAGGGCATCTCATCCAGCAACCGGAACAATCGAGTCTTTTTCTCAGTGATCGTGTGAGGTAAACTCACAAAGCTTCGGCTAGTATTTCTCTCTATAACTGAATAACCCTGTGAGGCATTCAATGATGTATTCAGAATTTGCTACTGCTTAATAATAATAAACCCTCATAGCTGCTGCATCAGTTTTCTCGCATTGGGTTTTTTCCGGGGACTATTTGTCCAAAAATAACTGTGTCCTATGTGTTGCATTATTCCTTTTTGCTCAGTATTTTGTTTCTGCAAATATATTAATTAAGTGAAGGTTGCAAATGTATTTACTTCAAAATTTACTGTAGAAGTTAGTAAATAACTTGTATGATTTAATAAAGTAGGAGAAGTAACATCAATTTGTTGCAGTGGGGATTCTAGTGTAGGAATTTTCACACAGATGTCTCCCTCGTTGAAAGGGAGTGTTGATGTCTTTACAGGGTTGGGTAGACTATCTCGTGAGAAGCCAAACGAACTTGGCTATCTCATGCTAATTTGACTAGGGGAGTTGGATACATTCACTAGAGTAGCCATGGACTTTGGTTGGGTCATGCTGATTTGACTAGAGGATATAGATGAAATACACCTAAGAAGCCATAAAGGACTTTGGCTGGGCGATGCTGATTTGGCCAAAGGTGAATGGTCCCAGTGAAGATCCTCTCCCGAGAAGCCATGAAGGACTTTTGCTGATTCATATTGATTTGACCAGAGGAGATCGATATATTTACCTGAGGAACCATAAAGGAAATTGGCTAGGCCATGCTGATTTGGTTGATTTGGCCAGTGGTAAATGGCCTAGGATACTCACATTGCCTACTCTAGGATGTAGTGATCTATGGACATGCATGTGAAGAGTCACTTTGCCTACTCCAAGAAGGAGTGATCTATAAACATGCATCAACATAGCAAACTCATGAACGTTTTTTCTGGAGGAGAAGTTTCATCTAAGGGGAAATATGTAGCATTGGGAGTTATTCCCACATTCCTAAGTCGGCCTTGATGAGTTATGATGAATTAAAATAAAAAATATTTTTGGTGCACCAAGTCAGCTTGGGATGACAAGTCAGCCCAGCACATGAAAGGATCTATCCCTTAGATAATTTTACCCTCATTCGACTAGTATATATAGATGATGTGACATTTCATTTTCCTTGTGAACAAAGAGCAAGAAGGAATATTCTTGTGTGGAGCAAATAACAAGTTACAACAAAGGATAAAGTTTGTGGAGAGCCGAGGAAGAGCAACAAGCAAAGAAGGATGAGTTTTTGTGGTTCAACGGAGGACTGAGGCAGCTGTTTGAGGGGTTGACTGAAGGTGTTAGGCAGCTGTAGGCCACAGGGCCAAAAATTTACTGTTTGACTAGCGTTGATTTTCTGGAGTTTGACCAGGTTTGATTGGTACTTTTGACTTGGATTTTGTCACAAATTTCTAGACAAATTGGATTTATAAACCTTGCTGAAAATTAATTTCTCCTAAAGAGAGGTTGTTGGGTTTTCTCACAAGGTTGGGTTTCCTGTGGTAAAAATATTGTCTCTATTGTGCATGGCTGTCTTTCTATGATCTTTATTGTTTCTGCTGCATTTATTGTTGATACCTTTTGTGTATAATTGCTCAATGGTATCTGAGGCATGAGATAAATTGATTGAAGATCATTAGGTAGTAATTATCAGATGAAAAAAGTGTTTTCTAGTCTGTACCTTGTCGAAAATTCAAAACTCGACGCCCCAATTAGGCGTTTATTTGTTTGGTATGTTGACATCCACTGGTATGTGGGCTCGATTGTCATTGAATGAAATACTTCTTTAGAGGAGACTTCAATTCAATAATGCCTTTCTAAATGTAAATGCAATTTCATCTAATGACAGTAATAAAACTAACTAATGTAACTAAATCTACCTCTTATGCTATATCTAACTATGCCAATTGGGATAAAGAAGCAGTTCATATATTTCAGTTCGAAGAGGAAACACTTTAACTAAAAGATGTTGAGAGGAAGATAAATAGTTTATAATAACAAATAGTTCACTGCTTAAGCAATTTGTTAAGTACAATGTATAACATCACTTGTAGAAGACTACATTAACATTTTGACATCTATATATAACTAGTGAAAAGAAGAAAGATAATTCAGTTCGAGAATTCAAAATAGTTTATTATCTAAGAATTGAAAGGATAACACGTTCACAACAAAATGCTAGAAAAATCCACACACAATTACAGAAAATGTCTTTTCACCAGTCATTAGCCATCAAATCCTTTATTAAGTTTAGAGAACAGTGTACAAAACTCAATATTGAATTTTCCAGCTAAGGAAAACATTAACAATAGGAATAAGTAGGATAATAGTACACAAGCCTAATTCCTTTTACCAATCCCTTCTCCTAAGGTCTTTAGTCCTTCAAAAATCAACTTGAGATTCGAGAATGGTGCACAACTTGTCATCTCCGTATTTCTGACCCAAGCTACTGTATCTTCAAAAGAATACTTAACGGTAGCTCAAACTTTCTTTCTGTTGGTTCAGCCCCTCCCCTTTAAGCCTATACTAATGCGGCTTTT
>APFE031094720.1:4409-16484 GCA_000404065.3 Pinus taeda | reverse complement strand
TGACTCTGAAAAATATATAAATGAAAACTACAGTCCGTCCTCTTTCTTTACCTTCTTACGAAATTTCAATCCGATGCTCAGAAAGAAAGTTATGACGATTTTCCCCAGGTCACCTGTTTTGAGTGTAATTCAAGAGTCTGCAAAAAGGCCAACTTCCTCAGATCATATCTCCGAAAATATCCCGCGCAATGCTCTGACATTCGGACCCAAAGTTCAGCGCCAAGTCTTCTCAAATGGGTTTGTTTTGCGACTTCTGAAACGTCACAGAAAAAAAGTTATAGCGAAAATTCCACGATGACTTGTTTCGAGCAGCCAAACCCTAGAATCCAAAGCTCTGATACCAAATGTTATGAAACCAGCTCACAAAAAGATAGAAAAGAGAGATCCACGCCTTAGAATTCAGCCTCTTCGAGGGGGAAACCTCCTTTACATTACAATAAATGACAATTATTGGATGATTCAAATGACAAACCCTCCTTTCTATATATAGGAGTCTAAGGAGTCACAATATAACCCAGCCGACCTAACAATAATAATAAGAAGCCACAATAGTAACATTAGTGGGCTTATATGGGGTACAATAGTAACAATATGGGCACTATGTGGGTACATAAATATAATAAGTGGGTTGTACTAATAACAATAAGGGTTACACTAGTAGTATAGGGGCCTAACAGCCTCGATCCATTCTCCTACCACGATCAACTAGAGCTAGAGCCTCTCCTCTCTGGTTTTCCGCAATTGACTTGTGTCACAGCTCCTCATTCATTAAACTGCTACTGACATCATCAAACTTCAGGGTCCCTATAGTTGTTGAAGTGCTCATAGCTATGATTAAATTTTCTCAGTTGTCTGGCATAGAACACATTAGCAAAATAGCTCTAATTTCATCATCTAAAATGATTTTAACAGAGGCAAGTTGATTAGTAATAATATTAAATGCATTCAAGTGCTCAGCAACTAAAGCACCCTCCTTCATTTTGAGATTATAAAGCTTCTTCATCAAGAACACTTTGTTTGATGATGTGTTCTTCTCATATAGATCATGGAGCTTCTTCCATAATCCTTCGGCCGTCTTTTCTCCGAACACATTGAAATAAACATTCTTTGCTAAATATTGGTGGATTGTTGCAATCGCCTTTCTATCTAGCTTATTACACTCTTCATTTGTCATCAATGAGGGCTTCTTTGTTGTGCCCTCAATCGGAAAATATTGATCCTTTAAAATCAGTATATCCTCCATTTGTGATTTCCATAGGGAAAAATTAGCCCCACTCAACGTCTCCATATCTGTAAGTGTTGTTTCCATTTTCAATCAAATTCACGCCCCAAAACACAAAAACTCCACTTAAAAATAAAACTTTAATTATTACTCTTTAAAATTTAGTAATAATGACCTTCCTCCTTTTATAATACCCTTCTGAAAATTCCTGCTCCCTTTTAAAATATACTTTTCAAAATTCCAACATATAATTATATATGTTTCGTAATAAATATAAAAACATATATAATGTTTTAACCTTTTCACATTTCACACATACATATGCTGGTTTGAAAAAAAAAACTTGACGTATACATGCAAGCTTGATGTAAAGAAGAACTTACTAACACCACGTTTCAACCCCAATCTCCACGAATCTCCACTTTTCAAACTCCAGCAATTGTCTTTTAGTTCCAGCTTTCCTCATCTATTTCCTGGACATATCCTTCAACAGCTCCAGGGGTAACAACCAATGTTTTAACGAACACTACCAGAGCAAGGCAATGGCACTAAGCGGCTTGCACGATGGATATTCAAACCTAGCTCTGATACCAGTTGTTAGACCAGAGCATACATAACACACAACATATTTATACTCAGAGACTTAGATGGCAATAGCAGAGAATAATTCACAGAGACAGACAAATGGAGAAACAACAAGATTACTTAGTCAGAAATAACGGAATAGATAAAACAATCACTGGAGAACAGAAATCACTTTGCATTACATAACAGACTTGGGCCTTGGCTTGCTTTCCTTGGCCAGAGAAATTACAAATTTATAGAGGTAGAAGAAGGATCTAGAATCTTGTGCGTGATTCGGATGGAGATCTGGAATGATCTAGAAACCACTGGCGGTGTAGGAGGATCTAGAATCCTGGAGATCTAGAAAAATCTAATCTAGAAGGATCTAGAATACTGCGTGAATTTGGAAATTGCTCGCTTTAGAGGGAGTGGCGATGAACTTCCCTTGGTACCCTCAAGAGCACCATTGGCCCCATCACCACGTTAGTGAGCAACTACTCCCTGTTGGTGTCCTCTTCCCGCGACACAGTTCTAAACATCAATCTCAACAAGGTCACGATCAGCAACACCATACTGGACAATTAGCCTCTTGCATTTTTCATGGTGAGTGCGGTACTCCAACCCAAATAGCTCTTCACCACTGCTCCTTCACCCTCCGTTGTTTCTTCTTTGAGCCTCTCCAGCTTTGTCGACCAATCTGGGTAGTTACCAAACAACCGCTGCGCTGTAAGCTGCGCTCCAAAACTGCGCGCTAAATCTCAGATCTAAACTGGATATGCAATCTCCAATTCTAAAATACACATATCTACCCGATCTCCATAGATCAAACTCGACGTTCAATCACTTCGGCGCTCACCAAAGACGACTCTCAAACACGCGGTCAGATCACTATTGTCGTCGATCTTCACAAAAGAAGAAAAATCACTCTGCCCTCTGAATTCTGCGCTCAGAGGAACGTGGCTGATGGTCCAGCACTAGGCAGATCACTTGATCTGCATACACGAATGACCAGATCACTCGATTTGCAGTCTTCAGCTGGGATCTTCCACCAAGTCCCCACGCAGGGATTCACAGGCCCTCTCAAACCTGCAGCTTCGATACCATGTTAGAAAACATCAAACCAATCATATATTCATAAATTAAGCAGCTCTCAGGTGAGGGCTTCCTCTAGATACTGCCTCCGCTGCATAACATTCTACATCAATTCATTACACACATAAATATATATAGCTTACACTCAAATAGGGAAGTTAGAACAACCTCCAAAGAAATAGGGACTAAATCCTAATCAAAGGCATACTCCAAACAAACTCCCTCCTAAAACATATTTTTCCATTATCTTCAACATTGGAAATAATGAGGGAACCCACCACCCTATCGTCTCCCACAACATTTAACAAAAATGAAACAAAAATGTATGAATATTAATTAATTTTAAAACTAATATATATATAATATATAATATATATATTATATATTACTATTTTTTTTTTTTTTCACTTGAATCAACTTTACTTGCTTATTTAGAATGTATCTAATTGTAATTAGATTAAGGAAAAATCACATATAAATTCATGATTAAGCGAGAATGGATTACACTTTTTTTTGCTAATATTGAATTACAAAACAAACCACTTAATACCATACAAATTAATAATTATTTTTAAAAATGAAAAATAACTATAAATTATATAAAATTAATAATATTTTAAACATAAAAATAACCATAACTTATATAAAATTAATATTAATTTAAAATAATTTAATCGTTAATTGATGATTAAAAGTAATAGTATTTCAACTAATTTGATTGAATGTGTATATTAAATTTCTTGTTATTAAATTGAAATATTAGTTTTGATCATTTCCTTGCCGAGTTTTATAATTTAACGAAAACTTAATAGATATTAACGAAGATAGATATTTAATGAGAAAATTGCTCATAACAAAAAAAATTGCAATTTACATTAAAGGAAAAGATTGCTCTCCAATTCCAACGTGAAAGACCAAATGGTTGGCACTCATAACAAAAAAAATTGCAATTTACATTAAAGGAAAAGATTGCTCTCCAATTCCAACGTGAAAGACCAAATGGTTGGCACACTCCACATAATTTCAAATCCCAATAAGGTACATCTCTAACCACTCTATCTTACAATTAACTTAAACGTTAAATTGACTTTAATGCCAAGGCTGGGAATGTGGAAATAACTACGACAGGTAGGCTTTACACAATTATTACTAATCAACGGTGCTCCTTTTTCAAATAAATCTCGTCCTCTCACCAACCACAGCTGAGTGAACCATGACCGACACTATGAATGACATATGTAGTAGTCTATAACGCGACTTTTTGAAAGCTTTTCCGGCAGATTTTTCCGGTCAAAATCCGGTAGCAATTCATTGAAATCCCAAGTTTGATAGCTAGTTTCTGCACAATCAATGGCTCCCAGGGATTTTTGAGGGCGCTGAATCCAAATATGCAGTTAAAAAACCATTTTAACTGCTAAAAATCAAGATTTAACCTCATTTCTTTCGCCTGATTCCGTCGCCCGAATCTCCAAAAAATCGCATTATAGACAACTCCATGGCATATTCTTGTTGGACTTTCTTCCTCCATCCCCATGACCAACCTCACGTGCATTTACGTGAACTAGGAAAATTGAAGGTCAATATAACGCTCATGTCCCACGTCACTATCGCAGTTTGTATTGAATGACATAAGGGATCTCTTAGTATAGCCCGTTTTCCCATTCGATAAACTAAAGTAGCTCTTTTTTGGATTTTTGGATTATTAGGTAAATAATACGAATTTAATATGGATATCCATAACTTAATTTTTACCTGGATTTTTAATTAGTAAAATTTTATTAATTTGCTTAATGTATACCTGGATTTTTAATTAGTAAAATTTTATTAATTTGCTTAATGTATGTGTAAATGTAGGTCATAGGTGTATATTAACTATATGTACAATTATATTTATAAAATATGTTAATATATTATGTATGTCTAACGTTGTTATATATAATTATATGTATAATTATATTATTAAATATGGTTAATATATATTGATAGATGTATATCAACTATATTAATGATTATTAAGTGTATAATAAAAAGTTAATATTAATATTTATAACTTAGTTTTCATTTGGATTTTTAATTAGCACAAATTTATTAATGTGATTAATGTATATCTATAAGTGTATATTAATTACATACACAATTGTATTATTAAATGTGGTTAATATACATTGATAATGATAAGTGTATATCAACCATATTAATAATTATCAAGTGTATGATAGGAATTTAATATTAATTTTATATAATGATATAAGTAGTAATTAGGTTTTATAATATTGAGTTTTAAAATTAAGATTTTACTATTGTATATTACTATTGGAATTTTAATGTTGGGTTTTAGTATAGATTTTTGATATTGGGGTTTTAAAATTAGGGTTTATAGTAGTAGAGCTTATTATATTAAGGTTATAATATTGAGTCTAATATTAGGGTTTATAATATTGGATTTTTAATATTAGGGTTTGTAATATTGAGTTTAATATATAAATTTTATAATATTAGAGCTATATAATAGGGTTTTTAATGGTAGCGTTTAATATTATAGTTTATATTACGGGTTATAATATTGAGTTTATAATATTAGATTACTCTAATATCAAACTTAATATTATAAACCTTTATACTAACCCCAATATTATAAACTCAATATTAAATCTTAATATTATAAATCCTAATATTATCAACCCTAATATAAAATCATAATATATTAAACCCTATATACTATAAACCCAATATTAAAAACCCCATATTATAAACCCAAATGTAAAATATGGTGAATGAGGTTAACTATTGTTAAATATGATAAACATATGTTTGATCAAGTTTCATCATGGTCAACTATTTAAAAAACAACTATAGAGCGTGACATTGTTTGATTAATGTTGTTTTGTATGTTTGATTATTGAATGATATTAATATATGACTATGTTTGACTGTAATTGAAGACTTTTAGCTATCAAATAACATTAGATATAGTCAACAACATTAGTAAATGTGGTTGACTAATTTTGTAATATTGCAATATGAAGTTGGATAAATTGCAATGTAATGTAACATTGCAACAATGATTGTCATGTTGCAACAAAATTTGATCATGGTCAACAATTTAAACAACAACTATGAAGGTTGACTTTATTGAGTAGTTTGGTTGACAATATTTCACTATTAATATTAATGAATAATAATAATAAGAAAATGTGTTTAACTGAAGTTGAAGAGAGTTGACTATCAAACATAGTCAACAAATATAGTTGAACATAGTCAACCACATTAGTAAATGTGGTTGACTAAATTTTGAATATCACAATGTGACATTGGATAAATTGCAATGTAATTTAAAATTGTGACAATGTCACAATGTGATGGTGGATAGATTTTTGTGCCATTCCAACATCACAACATATTTGATTATGGATAATAATAAATAATATTAATAGAAGATTATGGTTGACCGAAGTTGAATATTATCATCAACTATTCAAACATTGATTATAAAGGTTGACTTTATTTTACTATGTTTGACTAATGTGGTTGAATTACATGTTTGACTATTATTATTAATTAATAACAATAATATGGGATTATGTTCCACCAGCGTTGAAGAGTGTTGACTATCAAACATAGTTAAGTATAGTCAACCACATTAGTAAATCTCGTTGACTAATTTTGTAATGTTGTATTCCGACATTGAAAAAATTGCAATCTAATGTAACATTGTGACAATGTTTGCCACATTGTGACATTGGATAGATTTTAGTACCATTACAACGTCAAATTATTATTACTGCTCAACTTTATTAGTATTAATATTGATATGATTGAACATTTTTAAATCTTGATAGCGATTGGCCATGGTTGACTATGGTTTTCCATGTTCACCCTTTTTAAACATCACTGACTATGTTTGACTATGTTTAACATTTGTTTGACTATGGTTGACCTACATTTCCCATGGTTGAACATGACTACCCATTGTTTCTCATATTTGGCCATGGTTGACCATACTTTTCTATGATAGATTATGGTTACCAATTTTGATAATGATTGACCACATTCAATCAAAAAGACCTTGGTTGACTGTGTTTGACCATTCTAACCTTGGTTGCCTGTAGTTGGCCATTAGGAATGGGCAGAGAAAGGGGCTTTCTAAGTTGAGAAAGATACATATGTTTGACTGAGGTTGACTATGGTTGACCAAGGTTTACCACGGTTGAGTATGACTAAGTAAGATTGTGTCTCGTAGAGCATCGATGATAATGAGTGACAATGTTGACCATCATTGATCATGATTGACCATGGTTGACCATGGTCGACCTATTTGACCATTCTAACAATGTTGATGTTGGACAGCCCTAGTTGATCATGGTTGATGATGGTTGAGCTTGGCTGACTAATTTTGCTAATATTAATTTAATATTTTTAAACATTTTTAAATCTTGATAGTCACTAACCATGGTTGACTATGGTTTTCATGTTTGCCCTTTTTAAATGTCACTAACATTTGACAATGAATGACTATGTTCAACAATTGTTTGACTATGGTTGATCACAATTAACTATAGTTGTCTATGTTCACCATGTTTAAACATCACTAACTATGTTTTGAATATGGTTAACGATTCTATGACAATGGTTGACATAGTTTGATTATGGTTGATTAGGATTGACTATGGTTGACCTACATTTCCCATGGTTGAACATGACTACCCATTGTTTCACATATTTGGCCATGGTTGACCATACTTTTCTATGATAGATTATGGTTACCCATTTTGATAATGATTAACCACATTCAATCATAAAGTCCTTGGTTGACTATGTTTGACCATTCTAACCTTGGTTGCCTATAGTTTGCCATTAAGAATGGGTAGAGCAAGAAGTATTCTAAGTTGAGAGAGATACATATGTTTGAACGAGGTTGACTATGGTTGACCAAGGCTTACCATAGTTGACTATGGCTAACTAAGATTGTGTATCATGGAGCATTAATGAAAATGACTGGCAATGATTGACCATGATTGATCATGATTGACCATGTTTGACCATGGTTGACCATGGTCGACCTGGGTTACCATTCTAACCATGTTGATGTTGGACGACACTAGTTGACCATGGTTGATGATGGTTGACCTTGGCTGACCATGACTCACTATAGAGACCTTGATTGACCATTATGGTTGAATATGTTTGAATAATGGTTGAATTTATTTGACTATGTTTGTCTATGTTTGTCTATGTTTCTTTTGCACAATTAATTTTTTTAATTTAAAAGAAAACAAGTAAGAATCACTTTAACCTAGAGAAAGATATGCAACAAGATACATATATGCTCCTAAATCATAATAGATTATTGTTCAAACAATATTATCTATTTTTTCCCGATCAAAGAAATAGTTTAAAAAATATTTATATAAAAGTAATTTATTATGATGCAAAATTATGGCAAGCAGAATAATTTGATGAAATATTTTTAGTAATATTTATAGAAGGGAATTTTAATCAACGTGCAAAATTATGGTAAGTCAACTCATAAAGGTTCTTAACCTGGAAGCCCCGGTGTCTGAAATATCAATTCTTGTGTAAGGTCAAGTTGTTTGATCAACTCTTGAGCACATTCAATATCCCGACCTCCATCCTATCAACTAACAGATAGACAAGCGAAATATTTGACAGATGGTGGTTGGTCCATTGGATGGTTGATTACTTGATGGATCAATTGACAGATAGACGAAAGCGAAATATCCTACAGATGGTGGTTGGTCCATAGGATGGCTCATTTCTTGATGGCTCTTATCGTTGAAGCCCCGGCAAGCCGATTTGTCAATATTGTTGATCCTTCAAAGTTCATCAACGATGGTTAGAGGTGGTTACGTTTTAAATAGAGGTCAAGTAATAGCTCGAAGATGTGGTGGTGAAAGAGTAGAGATGTGGGTGCTGATGAAGACCAGTAAGACAAATTATTTTTGTTGTTGTAATATGTGTTTTTCATGTAAGCATTAAGGGAGAGTGTTGAAAGTAATGCTTCCATGTCATGTGTAGTTGTCAGTGTGAGTCCCTAGGCATCAGTCTAGAAATTGTTGATTCTTATGTAATGAGTTGGATTCATTATCCAGAAGTGTCGAAGTGAATGTGTAATTGCCTATATATGTAATTGTTCTAATGAATAATAATATAGTGTGAGATTTGTATTGTGAAAAATCACTCTTTATTTTATTCTTCTAACAATTCCACTAATATAATCCAGTGCACTACATTTATAATATTGAGGCCCTAATATAATGTTCAATGCAGTGTGTTGTGAATACTTTGTTAGTGAAATTTGACATTTCATAATGAGAAGGAAGTTTGATGTTGTGTTGATCAAACATAACATCTGTTCTAGCACACATGAGCTCAATGGAGGCAACCTCAACTACGGCGAAAAACATATGTGGATGGCGGAAAACCTCAACTATCTTAGACAACATACAACATTTGTGTGAGACAGTTATACAAATTGCATTATATTTTTAAAATCAACTAGAATAAAAAAATTTAATTTATTGTACAATAAAAGAATGAATTTATTGTACACTTTTTAAATATAAAAAATATATAGAGTTAAATTTTAAATATTATCTTAATTAAAACACATCAATAATATTTTAGGAGAATGAATTTATTGTACACTTTTTAAAATATCAAAAATATATACTTAGAGTTAAATTTTAAATATTATCTTAATTAAAACACATCAATAATATTTTAAAATTAAATTTTAACGATGAATAATAAAACAAAGAAATATATATATAAATTCTTATTCCAGTGGATATATATATGGAAAAATTAATAATATTCTTACATATTCATATTCGTTATTGGCAAAGTGTGCAGTACTGAAGTCACTGACAGTAATTATCCGTGATAATTACTTGGCCCTTACCAATATACCTAACACCTCATGGGAATGTTGAAGTGTTGGCACGAGAGATCAATTAATCTGGGTTCCGTCGATGTTTGCAATAATTTATAACAAAGGGACTATCTCATTTCTAGCATAAGGGACGATCTCATGCCATAGGATAAATGTTTTATTAACTGAACTTTATTGAAGTACTTAAATTAATAGAAAGTGAAATTAATATTTTTTAATTTTAATTTTAATAAAAATAATTTTACTCATTAATATTATAAAATATATTATAATTATTAATTTTATTTTAAATTAAGATAATCAATTTAATAATTTAACATTAAATTTAATTAAAAGTAATATTGGAATACAAATTTATATATAATTTGAGTGGGCTTAATAGTTAAGAGTATATGTTTTCTTCTAAAACTTTATCCATTTAAAATCAGAAATAAAATGTGTATGTTTTCTTAAACTTAATAGTCATATCACTATAAAAATGTAATTCATCATTCCACAAACAAGAAATATCATACACCAATATAATATCTAAATTAACATAAACTTCAAAATTAAATAATATGTTTCAAAAAATACTAAATTTAACCAATTTATAAACCACGTAAAATACTTCCAAACAAAAATTTCATTCCAAGAGAGACGTTTTCCAATTGTCTGTCACAAGCGGCACTGTTTTAATCTTCTAGGTGAGTGCCGTGTGGAAACGGTCTTACAAATAATGAACTTCATCTGCACAATCTCAATCTGATACATAAATACAACCAAACCCTCTAGCCATTCCAGCAATAAGATACTCAGTAAGTATATACAAGGTATGCTGCACGCTATCTCACCGCGCAGGCTGCAAGCGGACTTTGGGGTTCGACGATGGTGTCCAGACTTGGTTTCCATCGCGACAAGGCTGATTGCGTAGCCACATGTTGGATTACAGGACGCACCAATACATTTTCCATCACCATGTTCACATTATTGGCAGACAGAAGAGAAGCGAGCTCTTCTTTTCTAACTCGAACCTTCACACGCACCGTCGATCCGTCGGTGGATCTGGAAGAAGAAACAATCCTGACGCCGCCTCTGTTAATGTTAGTAACCACATCATCAACTCCTCCTCCTTGTTTTATTGAATCTCTGCCGCTCTCTGCACAACACTTTGGCCGCAAACTGGAACTACATGAGCTCCGAATGCTACGACAAGAAGAAGCTCTTGCAAACTGCCCTCCATTGACATTGTTGTTGTAACTGATGAGTTCATCCTGCGGGGAGGGGATGAGATAATAGAGATGACCACCTACAAGTTCCGTCCTCTCAGGAAGAGGGCGAGTGAAATTGCCGATCCGAATTGGAGGACCAGCGGGTGCCTCAAATATCTCATGGTCTGGATAATCGATGAGTATTTCCTTCACACAAACAGGACTCCGCAGTTTCATCACCGATCCGTCGGCTTTCATGATCTTTATCCGACGACCGTGAGGGTGAACAACTCCTCGCAGTAGCATGTTACCCATCTTGCTCTCTTCTATATTCTATGTATCCTGTTCCTCGTACGCTGAATATATTTTTACACAGAGATCGAGAGCTATTCTATATTTCTCGGATGCTTTGCATATATTTTACAAACAGATGAAGAGCTGTATCTATATATAGAGAGAGAATCGAAGGGTTGATTAGAGAGGACATTAGGAGGTTAATTTGACTCGGTTTTCTAAGGCTGCTATTAGGAATACGGCAAGTAAGGATGACACGTAGGTTTATGACTAATTCGTGGTCCAAGAATTTAAAGTAAAGTTACCATGGTACCAGATTGATCAATTTGGACGTTCTTGTTGGACTTTTTCAATCTATCCACGTGACCAACTCCACGTGTCGTTGACTGTTGGCTCAATCTTCATCGTACGGAACTCGGTTTCCCAAAGACGTAAAGAATTTTTACGGTAATCTAATTTGGGCAATAAAACATTGAAGGCAATTATAATAGTACGGTTATTTATGTAGAGAGGTAACAAAGAGATGATTCAGCGTCCCAAATTCTTTTATTTTATTGGATTTACTAAAGCGTAGAATTTTTTTATTTTTTTTTTAAGGCTAAAAATTTTGATTCAAAATAAATTTTGGTCTTTTGTTTCCTGGGCTAAATGTTTGGAAAAGTTGTAATGTTTATATAATGAGTGAAAGTTTTATTTCAACTTATATGTTATATTATTGAGAGTGATTGAATTTATAAGTTTGTTATAATTTTGAGATTCTTTTGGGAATGTTTTAAATTATTTATAACCAAAGGATTATT
>APFE031094715.1:49830-63961 GCA_000404065.3 Pinus taeda | reverse complement strand
AGTAGACCACCTGAGAGGTTTTGTAGCTATATGGCAATGGTTACCAGCATCCTTAACTCTGAGCCTTCTAGCTATGAGGAGGCAACTAGCCAGCAAGTCTAGAGAGAGGCCATATAGGAGGAGTATTCTTCTATCATGAAGAATGATGTTTGGGAGGTGGTGCCAAGGCCTGAGGGCAAATCCGTGGTTACTTCCAGATGGATTTACAAGGTAAAGCATGCTGTAGATGGCAGCATTATGGTTTGCGGCTAGAGGGTTCTCCCAGGTAGAGGGAGTTGATTATGAGGACACCTTCGCTCCCACGGCTCGATATACTTCGATCCACTCCATTATATCGATAGCAGCAGAGATGGGTTGGAAGATCCACTAGATGGATGTGAAGACTGCATTTCTCAATGGCTTCATACAGGAGGAGGTGTACATTGAGCAGCCACAACACTTTGAAGCGCATGGGAAGGAGTCCCATGTGTGCAGACTGAAGAAGGCCCTTTATGGCCTGAAGCAAACTCTCAGAGCTTGGTACTCCAGGATAGATACATATTTGCAAGGGATGGGTTTCACAAAGAGTGAGGTTGATCCGAACCTTTACTATATTGTGATAGGTGAGGAGCCTCTCATTCTGATGTTGTATGTGGATGACTTGATCATTACAGGTGCAGAGAGACTCATAGAGTACTGCAAGAGAGATCTTGCAGTGGAGTTTGAGATGAAGGACATCGGCTTGATGCATTACTTTTTGGGTTTGGATGTGTGGCAGGAGGAGGGGCATTTCTTCCTGGGGTAGGGGAAGTATATTGTGGACATCCTTGACAGATTCCACATGGAGGATTGCAGACCCATGTCGACACCGATGATTACCAACTGGAAGAAGCTTCATCCTTCGGATTTCGAGTTGGTGGATCCCACATTGTACAGGCAGCTGATTGGTTCCTTGATGTATTTGGTCAACACTAGACCAGATATTTGTTTTTTAGTCAACACGATCAGTCAGTTTATGTGTGAGCCTAGGAAGGTTCACTGGGTGGCTGCAAAACACATTTTGCGGTACTTGCAGGGGACAGTGGATTATGGTCTAGATTACAGGTAGGGGGATGGAATGAGGTTGGCAGGGTATACTGATTCTGATTGGGTAGGTTGTGCTTCTGATAGGAAGAGCACTTCAGGGTGCTATTTTGGGTTGGATTCAGCAGTAGTGTCATGGTTCAGCCGGAAGCAGCAGTCAGTAACATTGAGTTCAGCGGAAGCAGAGTATATGGCAGCCAGTCTAGCTAGTTGTGAGGCCACCTGGCTTCGCAAGATGTTGTTTGGCTTATTTGATCAGCCATTGAGACCTTCAGTGATTTAATGTGATAATCAAAGTTGCATTAAACTCATGGAGAATCCAGTATTTCATGACAGGTCAAAGCATATCGAGATCAAATATCATTTCATCAGAGACTATGTTCAGAAGGGAGTTGTGAAGCTTGAGTACATCCCCACTGATGAGCAGGTTGCAGATATTCTTACCAAAGCCTTACCACGGGGCAAGCATTTCTACTTCAGAGATAAGATGGGTGTGGTGAGGAAAACCTTCCTCGGTAAGAGGGAGTGTTGAAATTTGGTACCGGAGGACAGGTGGTTCCCTAAGGCTTTGATCTTTGGCCTAGGGAAAAGTGTCCAAACAGAATTTAATTTTTCTCCTAAAGTGACTTTATAATTTTTATAAAGTTAAATCTAATTTAAAAGCGACTTTAAATGATAAAGTTACTGAAGTCTAATTTTAAAGTGACTTTAATAAAGTCAGTGTAAAATTAGAAAGGAAAAGTGACTTTGGAAATAAATGACTAAGTGGGTCTTTATTAAAGTGGGGTGAGTTAAAAAATACAAAGTGAGATTTAAATGAGCATTTAATCTCAGCCTTAGATCTCAATCTATTTTAGCCATTGGATTTAGAGGTTACCCAAAAGTCACTTAGGATTAGATTAAAGAAGGAAAAGGAGGCAAGAGGTCATTCATTCTTTCATGCGCAGATTGAGAGAAGGAGAGCAAGAGAGAAAGGAATATTTATGGACAAGGAGGAGAAGGAGACAACAGCTTGGCACACATTCCAAGGCAACAGTTGGGCAGATTAGTACAGTTGATTCAACAGACAGTGAAAGGTTGATTTTGGCATGATTTTCTAGAAATCTATACAGCTGGTTTGCACAGAAATCAAGGAGTGGTTTGCACAGAAATCGAGGAGTAGCTTGCTGTTTTTTTTTTTCTGCATGCAAATCGAGGTCTGTATAGTGCATTTATTGCAGTCCGTACAACGCATTTAATGTAGGTCGTACAACAACATTCAAGGGTGAAAGTGGGCATGAAAATCGAGGAAGCCATACAACATTTATTGTTGTCCTGTTTGCTGTAATTTCCAGTTTGCTGTGAGGCATGGGAAAAGAGATAAGTTTTAAATTTGCTAGATGATTTTTTGCTGAATATTTCTTACTGTAAAAAAAGGCATTCTCAGAAATAAAGAAGAGCTCTCGAACTGGTTTTCCCCAAGAGTTGTAGGGGGTTTTTCCAGGGTCACATTGACCAAAAATCATTGTGTTCAAAAGTGTTAAATGACTGTTTGTACCTGCTGATTTTTTTTATTTCTGCATTTTCCAGCATTCTGTAAAATTTCCAATATTTGTGTTTTCAGCAAAAATTTATTTTTTCAGTTGTTGAATGTATGGATATGGGAAAGGGAATTTAACTATATGGGAGAAATAAGGTGAAACTGAAAACTGGGGTGGAAAATGAGAAATTTCTACACTTTTCTGTGTGGTTTGTTTTCCACACGACGGAAGAGTGGTGAACATAGATCAGTTATCGTTCTTTAGTCCCTTGGTGCCTCTTGTGCAGTCGTCATCCCCTCTTGGTTCTTGCTCACAAGCAGTACCTTCTTTGCCGCAGGTCAATTATGTGGCTACCCATTCCGTCTCTGCCTCTACTAATGCGTATGCAGATGGTCTCGTACATCATGTACTGGAGGCATTGGAACCCGATCTATCATTAGTGCCTCATGACATGTATTCCTCCCAGAGTGCATCCCTTCCATCCCACGAAGACCTCTTGGGAGCCGTGTTCTCATATGACCAATGAAACTAGGTGATTCCATGAGCATAGTTCCTTGTCTTGTGTCAAGCTCTTTAAAAAATGAAATAAGGAGTTCTGAGGATAGTTTGTTCCTGTGTCAACCTCGTTAAAAAATGAAACTGGGTGTCCCGAGGATAGTTTTGATCTTGTGTCAACCTCATTAAAAAATGAAACAAGGGTTATGAGGATAGTTCTTTTACCGTGTCAACCTCATTAAAAAATGAAACACCTCCCTTTCCAAGTCGAGTCTTTCCAAGATCTCAAAAGTGAACCTTCATTCCATCCACCTCGTTAAATGCAATGAAGCTTTTGGGCATGTACCTCGATTTGCGTCATTATGCTGGGGGCATGCAAACTCATAACAAGCATAGTTTTTCGTTTCAAGCTTGTGTAAACATGAAACGAAATCCAAGTAGAGTTCTCCATGGTTCAAGCTTGTGTAAAATGAATCCATACCTGATCTACATCTCGTGATTTCCATTTATTCGCTAAATTCTGCTAGATGAGCCTTGGTTGTTTCATTCGATTGCCACCATCTCTTTGGCTGATCATATGCTTTCACTTGGTTGTTTTCCTTTCCTGAGGAACCGCAACGATGAGTGGTTTTATTAGACAGTCTATTGACCATTACATGTTTTGAGTAGTTCCACCATTGCCGAAACCAGTTGCCAACCTTTATACCACTTGTTCCTCCAGAACGAGTCTCATTTCAGCTCTTTTCTGACTCGTAAAAGATGAAAATATTGCCAAGTATTTTTCCCTTTTTGACTCGATAAAGAGAATAAAAATGGAGGTTTGCTTTCAGCTCTTTTCTGCCCATTTAAAGACGAAAAGATTGCCGAATTTTCCCTTTTAAATCATTAAATGGAACAAGAGGCGGTCTGCTTTAAGCTCTTTTCTGACCATATAAACATGAAAAGATTGTCGAGCTTTTTTTGTTTCAGGCTCGTTATTGGTTAGGAAATGGCGTGGTTTCGATCACTTTTCTACTTTTTTGGGTCAAGGTCACTAATTACGAAAAGTACTCCTTGATCGTAATGGTCAAGCGGTTATTTCGAGTATCGTTTTATACTTTTTCGGGCTTGAGAGACACAACTTTACGAAAAAGGACCCCCCTGGAGTTTTTTTTCCGTGCAAACTCCCTAAACATGAAAAAGACTCTGAGTGTTGCCTATGTTGGACTCATTAAAACCTGACGACATTGGACTCGTCACCATGACGAGACTCGAGCTTCTCCTCCCTAGGGTTCGTTAAACTATTACTAGGTTGGATTCGACTGAAGGTCGAACTTATATCACAAACACATGTTATTCCCTTCAAGCTTGTTTTCAAAAATAAACTGGGTACTCGCCAGCAATGGTGGGGAAAAATTTGGAAATCATCATTGATTGTATATGGCAGCTAGTCACCCTTAAACATCGACACTTCTGCTTCTTGTTGGGTTGGGATATCCATACATCGTCATTTGGCCTTCTGCGGGTTTGGGTTATCGTTCAGCCTCATTCCATCTGATCCATGTTGTTTCCATTATGCCTCTGATCCTTTGGTGCCTGAATGCTGCCACCCTCCGAAGTCATGTCGCTGACATGTTCAAGAATATAATCCTTTTGCAGTTTACATCCTCGCCTCTTCCTCTAATACTTTGTTTCACCGTCAACCGCTTGTTCCTTGCCTCGTGTCGTTGATGGGGGAAACATTATGGCCCTCCTGTGATGGATCGTCTCCTATCGACTTCGGCTCATTATCCAGGAGATTGATCTAGAGATCCCTTTTGGTACCTTGGAGCTTGCATGCCTCAATGGCAAGTTCTTCGCGCCTGACGGTCGACTTACATCATTGGTCGTCGATTGGGTGATTCCATGAGTGTTGGAATTCAGCTTATTCTTCACACTTTGTGGATTATACTGGACAATACCTTGAGAAGCATTGACATTATTGGTGGTTTCTCTCATGCTTGTTAATGGTTTGCATCATCGACCGATAATCAATCGATTTTCTCTCATGCTCGACTTCAGCACCTTTATTCACATGTTAGAATTTGTACTATGATCGATTGGATTCAAGACCCCGAACTCAGATCACACATGTTCGGGCTGTGTGGATTGGTTCGTGATTACATGACTCATTGATGGATGGTTGCAACCATACTTGAGTCTTCATGGATGGTTGTGACCATACCTTTATCATTATTATGGTCTTATTAGCTGGGTGGCTGCGTCCATACCACATACCTAGTTCGTACGTCTTTTGGATGGCTGCGTCCATGCCTAGACTACATGTGTTTCACTATCAGAGATATCAGTTGTACTTGCGCCTGCAGGTTCTTCTAGATGGTGTTCCAGCTCAGTCAGTTTTGTAAAGCATTTCACACCTCCCACTCTCTCGGGCTTCATGCTTTAGGGGGCATCTATTACACAGTAATTTGTCACTGCCTTCACCCCCAGTCCGTCTACTGTGTCATGTGTCCAATTCAAACATGCTAATGTTACACAAATGCTCTCCTATGCTGCCAATTAACCCACTTTTCGTAAGTTATCTGCCTCATCGCGCCTATGGACTTAATATACGCGCTGAAGGGCGCTCATAAACAGTCCATCCGCGCTGCTAGTGCGGAAGTACATCCGATTCCTGTGATGGTCCGATTTCATGCTCTAGTGCGAGGTTTCTTATTATCTTCAGCGATGATCTGACTAGCTGCATTGCTCACTCGCGATGTCAGCACTGAAGTTCAGTTATGTACCCCCGATGATCTAGATTGGGCAAATTTGTTCCAATAGTCGGCCTTCTGGATGACTCCAGACTTGTTTGTTGGTCTAGTTTGTGTCACCCTTCCTTCCCTGGTGTGGTAGTTCCATCAATTGTGCTACCTTCCTTAGTGATAAGCTCTCTCCTCCACCTTTCATGGAGACTCCTCCCATTTAAACACTCACCTTTGATATGATCAGCTAGTTAGTAGTTGGAAAATTCTTGGATTAAGCAGTGTTGTTAGTGCTTTTTAATAGATAGTTGATGTGAGTGTGATAAGTGTGAAAGTGTTGATAGCTTGGGGAAGGTTATGAAGTGCCCTTGATTTCATGTAAAAATTGTGAGTGAGAGAGAGACCTTTGTATGTTGGGAGATCCATCTTCAAAGAGTGAATGCTTGAAGAACATGTTGGTTGGATTCCTCTAAGAAGGCTTGTGATGTCAAGACTTTGGTTGTAAGCTTACTCTTATTTCATTATTAATACAATCAATGATGTTTTCCTATGTCTTGTATGTAATGTACTTGATAGCTCATGAATTCTTGACTTTGTGAGTAAATAGATCATTGTTGTTTTCCGATTACGTGCTTTGTTGTATTTCCTTTGCATTGTTTCAGGTTGATCACTCGTTGAGGAGAAGGAAGCGAAAGCTGGAGCAGCGCAACGGAACTCCATAGACCACCGGTTAAGGTAGGCATCCAACTTTGACTATTTAAAGAAAGCTATTGTTGATCTGTCCTTGTTGTGACTAGACCCACTTTGGGGCTAGAGGGGTTGCCTCTGTCCGCAGAGGGAACACTTTCCTGCATCACAGAGTCCCCAACAGAGTCACCAACTTGTGATGCAAAAAATTGTTCCCTCTGCAGACATAGGCAACCCCTCTAGCCCTAGAGTGGGTCTAGTCACAACAAGGACATATCAACAATAGATTTCCTTAAACAGTCATAGTTGGAGGCCTACCTCAACTGGTGGTCGATGAAGTTCTGTTGCACTGCTCCAGCTTTCGCTTCTTTCTCCTCAATGAGTGATCAACTTGAAACAATGCAAAGGAAATACAACAAAACACGCAACCGGAAAAAAACAATGATCTATTTACTCACAAAGTCAAGAAGTCATGAGCTATCAAGTAAATTACATACAAGACATAGGAAAACATCATTGATTGTATTAATAATGAAATAAAAACAAGCTTACAACCAAATTCTTGACATCGCAAGCCTTATCAGAGGGTCCACACAGTGTATTTCTCAAGAAATCACTCTTTCAAGATGGATCTCCCAACACATAAAATCTCTCTCTCACTCATAAGTTTTAACACAAAGTTAAGGGCACTTCACAACCTTGCACAAGCTATCAACAATCCCACACTTTTCACACCCACACCAGCTATCTATCAAACCCAAAAGCAATAACATCACTGTTCAAACCAAGAAATTACCAACTAGCTGATCATAGCAAAGGTGAGTGTTTAAATAGGGGAAGGAGTCTCCATGAAAGGTGGAAGAGAGAGCTTATCCCCAAGGAAGGTAGCACAAATGACGGAACTGCCATACCAGAGGAGGAAGGGCGACACAAACTGTGCCAACAACCAGGTTTGGAGACATCCAGAAGGCCGACTGTTGGAACGAATTCTCCCAATCTGGATCATCGTGAGTTTATAACTAAGCTTTAGCGTTGACATCGCTAGTAGGTAATGTAGTCAGTCAAACCATTGCTAAAGATAGAAGATAGCCTCGCGCCGGAGTATGCAATCAGACCGTTGTGGGAAACAGATGTACTTCCGTGTTGGAAGCGCGGCTGGACTATTTACGACCACTATCCATCGCGTATATTAAGTCCATTCTCACGATGAGGAAGAAAAATTTTAAAAAGTGGGTCAATTGGCAACATAAGAGAGCATTTGTTTAGTATGAGCATGTTTTACTTGGACACATGACATAGTAGAAGGACTGGGGTGAAGGCAGTGACAAATTACTATGTATCATGGAGTGACTGGAATTCCCTCTTTAAAGTTGGATATATCCATACCTAGTTCTCTAAGGAAATGTATCCAATATTTCTCTTTTATTTTTCTGTTCTTGAACCAACTTTATCCATTTCTGGGTAATTTCATAGCTTCTACCACAATAGACTCTGTTAGGATAAGATTGATGTATCTAATTTCTGCTTTGACCCCATCAAGATCTCAATCAAAAACTTTAGTAACCTCTGTCTAAAGCCCTAAAAAAATTTCAAAGAATTGAAGCCATCATACTTGCTACAATTGTTCTCTAACCATTGAGTATGCCTAGAGAAATTTTAATCCATTTGGTTCAGAGTGAACAATCGTTCCCATGATGAGGATAAGTTTCGATCTTTGATTGTTTCCTTTCGACAGGGATAATGGAAATTTGAAATTATGGAATGAGTGAACTGTGAATGTTAGGGGTTTCATAAGTGAGTGGAATGAATATGAGATGGATTTGAATTATAGCATGATAAGGTGCTTAATGGAAGGAGTTTTGTTATGATTGAACTATACCTTCCAACAATTTCGAGATCCAATTTTAGGAGATCGGTGGAATTTATTTTCTCTTTAAGTGGACTGATGTTATGAAACCAACTCACAAAATATAGGAAAGATAGATCAATGACATCAAAATTAGGCTCTTCGAGGGGGAAACCTCCTTTACATTACATAAATGACAATTCTTGGATGCTACAAATAACAAAACCTCCTTCTATATATAGGAGTTTAAGGGGTCACAATATAATCAAAGTTGACATAACAATAAGAATATAAGGGCATAGTGGGCTTCTATGGGGCACAATAATAATAATATGGGGACAATAGGGGCACAATAATAACAATAAGGGCTACACTAACAATAATAATGGGGGAATCGCTAGTATTATAGGGACCTAACATGCCCCTCTCCTTAAAAAAGTCTTGTCCTCAACGCTTGAGTAATTCTGGATGCTTCTGTATTAAATTCTCCTCCTCCCATGTGGAATCTTCAGTGGATAAGTTCTTCCACTTGATGAGATACTCTGAAATTGATTGATTTCGTAGATGTGGAGTTCTTGTTTCTTTGACTTTTTCAAGTTTCAATATGATTTTTTCTTCCTTGTCAAGTTCTAGAAATATTGTTTGAACTGGGAGCTTGTCACCTATAACCTTCTTTAAGCAAGAAACATGGAAAACTTGGTGCACTCAGGAAGCTGTAGGAAGCTCCAATTTGTATGCCATAATACCAATCTTTTGCAACACCTTGTATGGACCATAATACTTTGGTGATAATTTTTTATCCTTCTTAGCTTGCTTGAAGGACATTTTTTATATGCTTGTAGTCGTAGGAATACCCAGTCACCTACATCAAAACTTCTTTCGCTGTGATGTTGATCTGCCTATTGTTTTATTCTATTTTGTGCCAAAGTGAGGTTATCCTTTAAGAGTTGGAGAACTTGTTGTTGATGCTCGACGTCATCTTCCACTGCTTGAACCTTAGAATTTTCTCTTAAATATGATGTGATGGACGGTGGATGATATCCACAAAGTTCCATAAATGGGGTCATTTTTGCTGCAGTATGGAAGGAAGTGTTATACCACCATTCAGCTAGAGGCAACCATTTGACCCATTGTGTCTATTTATCAGATACAAAGCAATGGATATATCCTTCCAAACATTTGTTCACTATCTCTCTTTTCCTATCCGATTGAGTATGATAATATGAGCTATGAGCTAACTGAGTACCCAGACAAGAAAATAATTATGTCCAAAAATTTCCAGTGAAAATAGGATATCTGTCGCTTACAATAATCTTTGGGTTTCCATGTAGCTTTTAAATTGTTTACATAAATGCAGTAGCAACTGTATTGGCTTTAAAGGGATGAGATAATGCACAAAAGTGTGCATACTTTGTAAGTCTATCAAGTACCACCATGATGACACTCTTTCCTTTGGAATTGGGTAAACCTGTGATAAAATCCATTGAAACCTCCTCCCAATGTTGACTTGGAATGCATAAAGGTTGTAATGCACCTAGGGTCTTAATTGTTCAAGTTTATTTTGTTGGCAAACCAAACATTCTACCACAAACTTTTGAATATAAGATTTAAGGCCATCCCAAAAAATTTCCTTCTTAACCCTGTGGTAAGTTTTTAAAGATCTTGAGTGCCCTCCTAAGGGAGATGTGTGCAATTCCATAAGAATATTTTGTTTGAGTTGGGAATTCTTACAAAGGTATAAGTAATATTTGTACCATAACAAATCATTTTTCCAGTTAAAGGTGTCAAATGTATTGGGATCTTCTTGTAACTTTTGAATGAGTGCCCATGCTTCTTTGTCATTCTTCCATTCATCCCTTGCTTCGTTTATCCAATCTGGTTGGATAATAGAAATGGTTCAAAGCAATGCTTCCACATCCTCATACTTCCTTAGGAGTACTCTTCAGAAGATAATATTTGTTCTAAAAAGTATTTAATATTATCATGATCCATTTTTACCTTGAAGTGTCTTCCCATTAGATAAGGTTTCCATTTCCTAAGCGCATGTAGCATTGCCAACATTTCCTTCTCATAAATAGCTTTGTGTAAATGCTTTCCTTTGATTGGATGACTTTTGAAAGCAATGGGTATTTCTTCTTGCATTAAAACAACACCAATTCCATTTCCTGAGGCATCACATTCCAAAATAAAGGTTTTTGCGAAGTCTGGCATAACTACGACCGGTGCTCGACACATTACTTCTTTAAAATGTTGAAAGGTATTCGTTTCTTCTAGAGTCCACAAAAATGCATATTTCTTCAATAATGTTGTTAGAGGTGATGCTATTATCCCATATTTTTTAACAAAGTTGTGATAATACCCAGTCAACCCAAGAAATCCTCGCAGATCCTTTATGGATGTGGGAATTTTCCATTCCTTAATAGCTTTATTTTTTCTAGGGTCTACCTTAACACCTCTAGGAGATACAATATGACCCAAATATTCCACCTCTTGTGCTCCACCAGTCCGAAAATAGTCCAATCATCTAGGTATATCTCCAGGAACTTGTGGATGTATTCTTTGAATGCGAAAACAATGATGCGAAAAAAATGGCTGGCACGTTCATCAACCCAAACGACATAATGGTATATTGAAAGTAGCCCCATTTTGTTGTGAAGATCATCTTGCTCCTATCTTCCCGCATGATATTAATCTAGTGGTACCCTGAGAATCTATCCATGAATGAGTATGCTTCTTGTCCGCCAACATTTTCCAATACCTCATCTGTGAATGGTGTCGAGAATGGGTCATGTACACAGGCTTCATTCAGCTTCATGAGGTCCATGCATGTTCTTATTTCACTCTTCTGCTTTTTCTCCTACACTACCATAGGGCTCACCTAGTCGGATTCTTCCACCTGCTCAATAATTCCTGCTGTGAGCATCTTGTCTAGTCCTACGCGAACTTTTTCCTTATACTTCGGTTCAAGTGGTAAGGCCTCTGCCTAACCGACTCCACATTAGGTTTTAGGGTGATATTCATCATCCCTAAGTCGCCAACAAACCCTTTTAAGTCCATACTCATGGTCAAGAAGTCTTGGTACTCGCGGAGTAACTCAGTGACCTTATCCACCGTGGCATCATCCCAATAGTCACCGAGTGTTGCATACTTTGGTTCCACCTCCATCCCAATGTTTACCTGCTTCGTTTTCAATGGTGTGGTGATGTTAGGATCCTCAATCAATGGTCATCGAACCTCATGACAACCTTCAGTTCCTGGAATGTTAATATTCTGTGGATCCTCATCATCCTCCTCAATATTTACATTGTAGCACTCCAGCGTGCAGCTCAGTTGGGTCGCCTATTCCGGCTGAAGCACTTTCATTGGCTCCTGGGGTATTTTGAAGATAGATTATTTGACTGCTTGTAGCACATCATCAATAAAGATCCCACCAATGATCTTCAAATGTGAAAGTTATTCGGAATCCTTCGCGCAAGATATCCCATTCTCTCAGGCCATGGCAAAGCTCCGTCTCAGCATACCAATTCATGGGTATGACATCCAAGGTATGACAGAACAAATGCACCCATTCAAGTTTTGCCTCTTCCTTGTATACCTTGGTCCATTTCATGAGGTGTGCACATATATCATCACGTCCGTCATACTTGTCTTCTAGCCACATCTGTGGTTTCCCAAATCATAGGCGCATCATCCTTTTGCATCCCCACCAGTCCTTAAAATTCCATTGGTGTGCACCCCACCACCTTGTGGGCGTAGCGCACAGTGCCCATTTCAGAGCATCAAAACATTGTTGTTCTGGCACCTCCCTTTTAAATTTGTTCAAGAATTCATCCACCACTGTCAAACCGTCATACATAGGAAGATCCCTTAACTTTGTTGTCACACAGCATAGTGATCTTACCATCATGTTGCAATTGAGCGTGGTTACCTCGTTTAACCGGTTTTTCCATCGTTCTATTTCCTCATCTGAATCTGATGTGCAAGAGCTTTTGTGCTCCCACAAAATCTTGCCATCTGCTGTAGGATTCACCCAATCCTGTTGCTGAGCGGTTATCTTGTAGATACAGTCTAGATCATTGTCGCTTTCATCATTGCGCAGTGGCTCTATGTAGCGTGATCCTTCTGCAGGGTCTAAAGGTACTATTAGCTTTACTACATAACGATGATTTTTTAAGTTTAGAGACAAGCTTGGTTTGCTTGTTTATGCTCAAAAGGATCCCACACCGGTCATTTTCTCCTTTCTTCCTCTATCCCGCTTAGCCTTATTCATCTCTGTTTCCTCTTTTTTTCCTATAAACCCAAAAAATAACCCCTTTGGCCTTAGCCACAAGCGCAAAGACCAAACTCTCATAAAACCTTGTCATACGCCCTCACGTGCTTGCTAAAACCTTTCATCGTTTCCCTGTCATTGATTCCCTCCCGCAGATCTAAGGCTCTCATAGTGCCCGATAAAGCAACCTGCACGATCAAATCCCCATCGTCAGATCATCTCCAATAAGATCTGATAGCCTTCACACTTATCACGCCAGTGATGTGATTGAACATTAGTGCGCGATGAGAGTAGTTTTTCTCTCATCCACTGCTACATGTCAATCGATGAGTGGCATCGGGCGACCCCGTCCTTTTACCACTTTATGCCGGAAAGCGTTGCGATCAATACCATTATCGCCCAAATAAAATTGTTCCCACCCGCTAATGCTAGCGTAGCTTCATTGCCCAATCAACTTTCGATCTAGCTGCATGGGATCTAATGGCCCAAATTCAATCTGCGCACACCTCAGCCGATATCCTTCGTCAAGCCAACTCCGCCATCCATTTCCCTGATCTGATGACCTTCCTTTCCACTCATCCATATCATCTGCTCGCCCATGTAGTCCACATCCTCTGACCCCTCCGTTTGTCTGAAGGGGGAAGGTGACCAGCTTGCTTGTACCTGTAACAGTAAATCCTCAACAACCATATTTACAGAAGGCATGGCCAAGGGAGAAAAGGATAGAGCACAACCATGTAACTACATTTAGCAGTTATGGAACTCCACTGGCATGAGCACTCCAACTGCCTAAGAGGATAACACAACACTTAAGTAGATCGGATTCATTCACTGAAGCAAGCAAACATAGTCAAAGACTCCATCAGGCAGTTAAATGCAGTTGGTGGTCAATAATGACCCCTCCATACCTAAATGGTCGAGTGCCCTTGTAATGTAAATCTATAAATACCCAGAAACAAGATGTAATCAGGGTTAGTGGTTGGCATTTTGATGTAAGGTTCAACGTCTAGAAATTGTAGAAATTTTGCCAATTGCAACATCTTGTCTTGTTTTTCAGCTAATACAAGCTTCTTTTGTTGTTAACTACTCATTTTCCATCTTTCTTTGTTCTAAGCTTGTGCTTGTTACACTGCAATTTGTCACTGTCCCTGTTACCCCTCTCCCGCATCTTGGAGGACTCATTCTGGGAGCTACGAGAAGTGACATGACCTGCAAACACTTGCATTACATTCCCCTGAACATGAACTTCATTTGCCCTAAAGACTTCTCCTGCTAAAAACCCATAAAAATAACCCTTTTTCCATTGGCGCGGTTTCACAATGCAGCACTCGCGCCAATGGGGGAAATCCTCTAAAGAGGGCGCGCTAGTTAGCGCTCTGTCACAGAGTCGCACTCGCGCCAACCATAATAAGTGATGTTTTTTAACAAACCAACAGCGGAAGATTCATCCTAACCAACTCCTGGACTGAATCTATCTTGAGTTGGGTGGTTTGGCTTCGAATCTCCATAGAGGGGAAGTGGTTTGCCA
>APFE031094715.1:25687-47888 GCA_000404065.3 Pinus taeda | reverse complement strand
TGGCTAAGAAGAAGAAGAAGAAGAAGACGAAGAAGAAGAAGTCTCATAAGCGAGAGGCTAAAAGTGCAGCGACTGCCCTGAGTACATCCCAGGTCGGAACACCTTCTGCTCCTCCACGGAAGGTCAAGTTTCCTTGTAAATTATGCAAGGCAGACCATCTTCTTCATGATTGTCCTGGCCTTCTTAAGGTCTTAGAAGTATGGTCTCACGATCCAGCCTGCCCCTCATCACCCTTTGGAGCTCATGGTGATGTTACCCTATCAACTGGCTATGGTAAGAAGAAAGGGAAGATTCGATTCCCCTGTAGCCTATGTGAAGGCAACCATCTCCTTCACCTTTGTCCGCTCATGGATAAAGCTTCCGCTGTCTTTGAAAGTCTTACAGTTTCTTCACCCCAACTTCTTGTTGGTTATCAGAGGCTCTCTTCAGATCCTCTCCCTGTCGACAAAAAGATTGATTTAGATCCTTCTCTTTTCTATCCTCCTCTTTGCGAACCCGGCTGTTCTAAGCCTATTCGGGACCAACCATTGGTCGTAGAGAGTGTCAACTTGGGTTCACTGCCTGTTGATCACTCTGTTTCGGAAGAGCATCATGCTCATGTTCTTCTCATCTCATCAGATTCTCCTGAGTTCGAAAACGACCCTCCTATCCCAGCTGATTCAGAGAGTCCTTCTTCGGTACCTTTAAAGCAGGGGGGAAATCATACAATTCCCCGACCAAGTAGTTCAGTCATTTCCTTCAACTGGAGTCATTTGACCGCTTTCTGCCTTGCATCCCATGTGCCTTTCTAGATTACAGTACATGCCTATGATAAGGCAGTACCTGGCACTGTTTTGGATGAGGGTGCATCTGTCAGTCTTATGCCTTCCACTACTTGGCAAGCTTTGGGCTCCCCACAGCTTGTGCCGGTCGCACAAAATCTGATGGTGTTTGATGGAGGAACCAGTCACCCATTAGGGATCCTTCTGAAGTTCCCTATTACTTTGGGAGGCAAAACCGTCTGTATCGACGTACTAGTTACCCAAGGTGCTTTAGATTTCAGTCTTCTCCTTGGTCGTGACTATGTTTATGCCATGGGGGCCCTTGTATCTTCACTTTTTCGTGTGGTTTGCTTTCCACGCGACGGAAGGGTCATGACTATAGACCAATTATCATTCTTTAGTACCTCGGTGCCTCCTACGCAGTTGTCATCCCCTCTTGGTTTTTATCCACTGGCTGTATCTGCCCCACCACAGGTCAACTATGTGGCTACTTATCCCGTGCATGTATCCAGTGATGCTGCCATCATGCATAGTGTCCTGGGGGAATTGGGTCCTGACTTCCACGATGTTATCCTTCCATCGAGAGTGGCACTCTTGGAAGCAACGACTTCTTGTTCATTATGATGAAGTTTGTGCGGAGCATGGTTCACTTTCCTATGTCAAGCTCCTTAAAAAATGAAACTAGGTCTGGTCGGAGCATGGCTCACTTTCCTATGTCAAGCTCCTTAAAAATGAAACTGGGTCTAGTCGAGCATAGTTCCTGATCTTGTCAAGCTCGTTTAAAAATGAAACAAGGGTTATGAGGATAGTTCTTTTACTGTGTCAACCTCATTAAAAAATGAAACAACTGCCTTTTCGAATCGAGTCCTTTGATTAAGATCTCGTAAAATACAAGTCGAGTCTTTCCAAGATCTCAAAAATGAACCTTCATTCCATCCACTTTGTTGAATGCAATGAAGCTTGGGGGGCATGTACCTCGTTTTGCGTCATTATGCTGGGGGCATGCGAACTTATAACAAGCATAGTTTTTCGTTTCAAGCTTGTGTAAACATGAAACCGAATCCAAGCAAAGTTCTCCATGGTTCAAGCTTGTGTAAAAATGAACCCATACCCGATGTACATCTCGTGATTGCCATTTTTATCCACTCAATTCTGTTAGATGAGCCTTGGTTGTTTCATTCCATTGCCACCATCTCTTTGGCCGATCATATGCTTTCACTTGTTTGTTTTCCTTTCATGAGGGACCGCCGTTAAGAGTGGTTTTGTTAGCCAACCTCTTGACCACTACATGTTTTGAGAAGTTCCACCATTGCCGGAATCAGTTGCTACCCTTTATACCACTCGTTCCTCTAGGAGGAGTCACCTTTAAGCTCTTTTCTAACTCGTAAAATATGAAAAGATTGCCGAGTATTTTTTCCCTTTTTGACTCGTTAAAGAGAATAAAAAAGGACGTCTATTTTTAACTCCTTTCTGACTGTTTAAAGATGAAAAGATTGCCAAGTTATTCCTCTTGAATCTTTAAACGTAAATAAGAGGCGGTCACCTTTAAACTCTTTTCCAACCGTGTAAATACAAAAAGATCATCGGGCCCTTGTCGTTTCAGGCTTGTTAACAGTTACGAAACGACGTGATTTCGGTCGCTTTTTTACTTTTTCAGATCGAAATCACTAATCATGAAAAGTACTCCTCGATCGTAATGGTTGAGCAGTTCTTTCGAGCAATGTTTTATACTTTTTTGGGATCGAGAGACACAACTTTACGAAAAATGACACCCCTCGAGTTTACTTTTCTATTGTCTTTTCAAACTCTCTAAAAATGAAAAGATGTTGAATTCTTCCTTTGTCAGACTCGTTAAAACTTGATGACATTGGATTCTGTCAAAATGATGCTTTACAAGCATATGCTATCCCCGTCAAGCTTGTCATTAAAAATAACCGGGGTACTCGCCAGAAATGGTGGGAAAAATGGAACCAGAATCATTGTCGTGTCGGCAGTATGTCGCTCTTGAACATGGCACTTGTCTACCTTTGGGTTTGGGTGGGGACATCTCATCTCATTTTTTCACTTGCCTCTGTGGGTTTGGGTGATCCTATTTGACCTCTCATCTACTCGTTGCCTTGTCACCATGACCTCTGATCATTTGATGTCAAATACTTCCAAGTCCATTGTCGTGCCACCGATATGTTCAAGAGAAGTTGACCTCTGATTCACAAAAACATTATCCTCCTCTGTCTTGCGTCGATGATGTGGGAAACACTATGGCCCACCTTCAATTAAGGTCACTTCCTACCGACTTCAGCTCATTATCTAGGAAGTTGATCTAGAGACTCCTTCTGGTGCCTTGGAGCCTGCATGCCTCAATGGCAGGTTCTTCGCATTCGACGTGAGGTTTTCATCATTGGCCTCTAATCGAATGATTCTACGGGTGTTCGACGCCAACTCACTGATTCGCACGCCGTAGGTTGTACCTATAGTACCTTGAGGGCCATTGTCATTATTGGTGGTACCTCTCGCATCTGTTAATAATTTTCATCATTGGCTGGTAATCAGACGATGTTCCTACATGTTTGACTTTGACTCCTATATTCAAATGCTTGAACTTGTACTTTGTTCGAGTCGAGATGGAGCGCAAGACCTTGGATTTTGTCTGTTGGGATCCACGTTGCGATTTTGTGGATTATTATGATTATTACATGACTCATTCACTGGATGGTTGTGACCATGCCGGAGTCTATTTATCGATCCTCGCTGGATGGCTACGTCCATACCTTGGATCTAGATTCTTATGTACTCTACTATGGATGGCTGCGCCCATACTGCATATATCATGTACTTGAGATATCAGTTGTACTTCTCCACGCAGGGTTTCCGGTGGCAGTGTTTTCAGTTGTACATTTTCTTGTAAAGCATTTCACCCCTCTCTCTCTCTCGAGCCTCATGCTTTAGGGGGCATATGTTACAAAACAATTTGTCACCATCCCTGTTACCCCTTTCCCGCATCTTGGAGGACTGATTCTGGGACCTACGAGAAGTGACATGACCTGCAAACACTTGCATTACATTCCCCTAAACATGAACTTCATTTTCCCTAAAGACATCTCCTGCTAAAAACCAATAAAAATAGCCCTTTTTCCATTGGCACGGTTTCACAGTGCAGCACTCGTGCCAATGGGGGAAATCCTCTAAAGAGGGCGCGCCAGTTGGCGCTCTGTCACAAAGTCGCACTCGCGCCAGCCATAATAAGTGGTGTTTTTTAACAAACCAACAGCGGAATATTCATCCTAACCAACTCCTGGACTGAATCTATCTTGAGTTGGGTGGTTTGGCTTCGAATCTCCATAGAGGGGAAGTGGTTTGCCACCTCTCATGGAAGATTCTTAGTGATAAAGCCAATCCCATGAATATTGTGGATGATCCCAACTCCTCCTCCTCCATCTATAAAATCTTGTCCATTTTCCTTAGGCAAGCTAGTTCCAAAGTTCCAGAGATTGAGAATTGTCAAGTTGTTAAGGGCTTCATGCTGCAAGAGCCTTCTTCATTCCCATAAGGCCAAATCTACGTAAGGAGATTCTTGTCCAATAACCAAAGAGAGAGAGGCTTGTTTCCATTCCCAACAAGCTTTGCAAGGCATGTGCTGCTGATCACCCAGCCAAAGGAGGATTTGACGTCAGAACTATGGTTGTATTCTTCTTTGTTTATCATTAATAGACGACTATTGTTATGGTGTTCCACTCTTATTGTTCTTTGTAATGATGATGAGTTATATCCTTTCTGACTGATATATAGTTGCATCTATTGGATTTTATGCTTATGTTTGTGTCGTTCTTTGTATGTGCAGGTGTCCATTCACGGAGATCGTGGCGATCGTGATCTGCCTGAGCAAAGGAACGGGAGGGTCAACTCTTCTACAAGCACTAACGTTGGAATCCAGGTAGACCTTCATCATTGGTCTTCAATTTGCAATTAGGAACTTGCGTGGTAGCATTGTATGATTGTTGCTAAACCCAATCTGGGCTAGTAGGGATCACCTCTGTCCGCAGAGGGGATTTACCTCCACAACAATGCCTGATATGCTGTCCTTGATCTTTGAGTTTTAGCAACAAATGACTTTCATCTCCTCTCTGTGTTAGATTGTTGAATTTATCACTAAACATGTTACTTAGGTTTCTTTCTATCTGATTATAGAGAGTCGTCATCCTGTCTGTGCGTTAGTAGAATAGATTTACAAGTTTCTTTACTATTTGCAACCGGCCATCACATGGTCTTATGCATATGCTGGTATGGTTAGTATTCTCCATATTCACCCAATATCTAAACTATGAGCATTTGGTGGTCTAAATCCTTGTAGTCTGAGGGTGTTCACACATGTCTGGAGTGAAACAAAGTAGAAGTGGTTATCTAGATTGAACAAACCATCATTCCTTCCATTTAACCTGCAACAATAAGTTTAATTTATATGTTACCAGGCATCTTCGAGATACAACCTAAGAAAGTTTCTTGGAATTCCGGGGGGAGGAGAATGAAGCTCAGCTTCCCTGGTGTTAGTGCCTAAATCTAACTCAGGCTAAGAAAGGTAGGATCTAGGGTAACATCAAACCATGTTTAACCTGGTAGCTAGCCCTACTAGGTCGGAAGAAGGCTCTCTCCTTGTCAATCTCAGCAAAATATGATCAATAAGGTTTGAGATGACTGATGTGAATACTGGTCTTAAGCTAGGTATGTGTTCAGAAGAGTTTGATTGAATTTGATGATGTTTTTTTGGCTCAAATGTGAAAGGAAGATTTGGGTGGGGGGAATGAAGCTCAGTATTGCAGAGATATCTATGGGCGAGGTAGGAAAATGGTTTGGTACTTAAAATTGAGTGAGATGGAGAGATTTCAGACTGGTGAGGAGTTGAAGAAGGCATGAAAGTCTTAGGGATCCTCCTCAAACAATTGAAAACATAAATAACTAAACAAACCCTAGGTAGAGCACTGCAATTTCAATGATTTCTACCTTTATCATTTTTCGTTTTAGTTAAGATGAAGCAAAGAGAAATGATGGCATACATAAAACACATGTAAACTTACAATTACAGAAGGAAACACAATACCAAATCAAGATGCCACATGAATCCCATAAAGTGCAAACCTTGGTCTATTTCTTAGCCAAACTGCTGAAATGAATATACAATGAAGCTCCAAGCTTTCCCAAAAGCCCAACCTTTGCTAATGGACTGAAAAATTACAAGATATAGGCAACCAAAAACTCATCCTAGCCTATAGGGGTTGATCTCATAAGTTTAGGAGCTGTTCCAACAAATTCTAAACTGAGAACTAAAAAGTAGGCAGTGGAACAACTTGCCTCTAAAAACTAGGGAACTGATTCATTCAATTGCAAACTACCTTTTCATGGATGAGTTTACTTCTATAAGTGAAAATTTAGCATAATTACATCAAAATCCATCAATTCACTTTAAATTACATCATGAGTTTGAAAATTAGAAAGAGAAAAGTCAAACTGTGAGGAAACTAGGCGAAAACAGAGTATTTTGGTCAAACTTAGCAAAATTCCTCCAATGCATCGCACTAATTTCCCCATGCGTAGCACCTTTTTGCCGCTACTTTTGGAGGCCTTCCTAATGTCCAAATTTGCTCCAAGTAGGCTTGCTAGAAAGGTCTGCCTGTTTTCTTTCCAGAACATGTGGAATTTCTAAATTTTTCTGCCATTTACCCTTCCAAAAGTTAGTTCTCCCAACACTACTACCTATGTGTCCAAAAAGGGGCAGAAATGCCATTTTTGAGGTGTTTTTTACTTTTTTGGAACCTCAAAACTTGTCAACATTTCTTGGCCATTTGTAGGCATCCATATTTTTCCATGAAAAATCCAAAAATTCTGAGTTTTCCTCAAAAGGAGGTACCCATCAAAAGTGAGTGCCAGGCGGCGTAGCGCATCGGGCAGAAAAACTTGTTTTTTAGGCCAAAAATTCCAAAATTGCAAAAAATGTCCCAATTTCTTAAAATTTGGGTTGAGTGTCCTCCATTAAGTGTTGTGTTGGGCAAGGAAGCCTCAGCCAAGATCTGAAGTCTATCTTGCTCTTTTCACTTCCTCGATGCCTTCTTCAATTTGGCCTTCAAAATCCAGATTCTTGCTTTACACACCTTGTTTTTCGCCAAGTAGTGGTATGCCATGTTCCTCAATATATTTTTCTCTCTATTGGATTTCTCCAACATCTTTTCCAAGTGCATGTTTTTCACCTCGAGCCAAGATTCATGATCAGCTTGAATTTCCCTTTCAAGTGTTGTCAATTTGGTTTTCCTCCTCTTGACAGCTTGCCGGTTTTTCTTTATGTTTTTGAGCTCCATGGATGAGTGGGACTGATGAGGGGAGGATTTGATGCTAGCTATAGATTTTTGGGAATGAAAGGTTTTAGGGAATAACATTTAGGGATTAGGGATATTTGATTAGGGTTTGGGATAGTGGGATTAAGGATTTAGGATTAGTGAACTTAGGGATATGGGGTTTAAGGAATGGATTGATGAGAATGTAATGAGAGGGGGGTAATAAAAGAGTGAATGAAGGAGTGAGGGAGTGAAATGGCTAGGAGTGAAATTGGCAGCAAAAAAACACAATTTGTAAACCCTAAGTAATTGTTTTTGACAAAAATTGCAAGGAGGTAGGGTTTCAAGTTTTTCTCATTAAATCACCATAAACTTTAATAGCAACTCATTCACTAGCCATGGAAGAATGTTAAATTACTTGGACAAGGTGAGGATTTAGAAATTTTGCAATTTTGGAGGAGGTTGTGAGTAAAATCGGCCTTGCGGCCCTATGTGCTATGCCACAAACCCAGTGCGCCATGCCCTCTCAATGCGTCACACCCATTTAAGATTTACACTGTAGAGTGCTGCCCAATGTGCTGCGCTCCAAACCCAATGCATCGCGCTTTTATCAAGAGACTTTTGGAGGCCTTCCTGGTTTCCAAATTGAGTGCAGGATAGCTCCTTGGAAATCTTATTGAGTCTACCTTCCAACCCAACTGGAATTTTTTAATTTGAAGTTGATTTTCCTTGTCAAAAATCAAATCTCCCAAGACTGGTCAAAATGTGCAAAATGAGGTTGCCTAAAGGCAGAGTGCTGTTGTAGTCAACTTTTGAAGATCTTCCTCAATCCCAAATTGAACTCATGATAGTCTTGAACAAGGATTTCGACAATTGATTTCTGATTGCATGAATGTTTTCTCTAATGAATTGAAACGAATCAAAACAAAAAGGCAAAGATCCTTCACTTCAAAATTTGCTACACTTTCCTCATCACTGTCATAGCTGATATGCATCGGTTGATCATTGTACTCGAGCTGCTGAAAGTGAATTTCCTCCTTCCACAAACTAGCTGCTGATTTGTCTACAAGATTAGCTTCTGTTTGGAAAGCATAATCATCATCATACTGATTAAACTGAAGCAAATCGTCAATATAAAACACATCATCAATCATACATGTCATATCAACAAATCTCTCTTCTCCAAGATCTATAAAACAATCATTATCATATCTATGACAACTGAGATAAGAAAGAAGATGTTTTGGAGTAGCCATTTGTTCTTCTTCAATCATTGAGCGATGGGGTTGAACATTATATTCATTCCTTGTGGTGATCCTTTGCATCATCTCTTCCACTACACTTGCCAAAATGTCAAGCTTTACCTCTAAAGATGTCGATTCCTCTGGATCTATGTTTTTCATCTCTTCTTCCTTCAACTTTGCCCTTCGGATCAGCAAATGAGCCTCTACCTCTACTGCACTGTTCTGCGTCTCTTCAAGTATTGCAAGGTTACTTTCCCTCAGCTAAAACTCCATTTCCGGATCAAAGGCATCCCAGTAGTGCAAGAGAGCAGATCTAGGAGGAGGTCTTATGTTAACCGGCATGGAAAAGTAGACCTGATTAAATCTGGTAGAAAATTGTTGTACAATCTCCCCTAGTTGTCTTTTCAGTGAGTTGTACTCTTCTATAATCAAGAAATGGTTTTGTCTTACCACCGACCTGTCGAGAAAAACTTTGACGAACTGCTAGAAATCTGAGTGCTCGCATCAGGAAGGGTTTTGAACCAACTCTTGACTTTGCCTTGCAAAGAAAGAGCAAAAAGCCTAATTCTGACATCATCTTCATCAACTTCAAAAATATCAATAAAAGACTCAAAATTCAATACATGTCTCTCAGCAGTAATGTTGTCACGTTCACCATCAAATCTTGGTAGATATAGGTCATGATTTTTAGGGAAAGCATGGGATATAGGAGATAAAATTAGAGGCTTGTATCGATCTGGAATTTTACAAGGTAGTGGGGTATGTACAGAAGTTGAAGAATCAATATTGGTCTCTTGAGGCTCATCATTTTGAAGACAGTTATCACAAGATTCATAAAAAGGGTCTTGATCAAGCTCAAAGGCATGCAATTCCTCGGTATTCATAAACTTCAAAGAGAAGGAATCAAATGCAAGCTGAGGATCTTTTCTCAAATACAATATACTTTGCAAAGCCTTCTTGACATTCTCAGGAAAAGAGAAGAAATAATTTAGAAAAAAGAACAAAATGTCTTGGATGAAATTCCAAATTGAATACCTGATCTTTCCATATTGTCATTTCATGTTTTTGCTGGTTGGCTTCATCCTCCAGTGGAGTCTTTGAATTTGATCTCGAAAATGATTTGGAATCACCAGGTGAATGATTTCAGCCTTTCCGGTGTTTGATCGTTGTCCACCATCAAAAATCAGATCTGAACTTGATACATGTTACTGGGGCAATTTGTGAGTCATATGTTTAGCTTATAAGACTATACTGGAGATTGACTAAAGCAACTTTTATCTACTTATGCACTCGCAAAACAATGTGCAGCTCGAAGGCTTCCTCGCATAACTTCAGGTTTTGTCTGTAGTTTATAAAGCAAGAAAACTAATAAACAAATAAGCTTTTCTTCCCCAGTATGGTCACCACTATGTTAGTGCCTAAATCTACCTCAGGCCGAGAAAGGTAGGATCTAGAGTAACATCAAACCACGCTTAACCTGGTAGCTAGCCCTACCAGGTCGGGAGAGGGCTCTCTCCTTGTCAATCTCGGCAAAATATGATCAATAAGGTTTGAGATGACTGACGTGAATACTGATCTTAGGCTAGGTATGTGTTCAAAAGAGTTTTATTGAATTTGATAATGTTTTGTTGGCTCAAATGTGAAAGGCAGATTTGAGTCCAGGGAATGAGGCTCAGTATTGCAAAGATCTCTATGGGGTGAGGTAGGCAAGTGGTTTGGTACTTCAAATTGAGTGAGATGGAGAGCTTTCAGACTGGTGAGGAGTTGAAGAGGGCATGAAAGTCTTAGGGATCCTCTTCAAATAGCTGAAAAAATAAATAACTAAACAAACCCTAGGTATAACACTGCAATTTCAATGGATATTACCTTTATCCTTGTTTTTATTAGTTAAGATGAAGCAAAGAGAGATGATGGCATACATAAAACATATGTAAAATTACCATTACAGAAGGAAACACAGTATCAAATCAAGATGCCACATGAATCCCATAAAGTGTTGCAAACCCTGGTCTATTCCTTAGCCAAACTGCTAAAATGAATATACAATGAAGCTCCAAGCTTTCCCAAAAGTCCAACCTTTGCTAATGACTAAAAAATTACAAGATATAGGCTACCAACAACTCATCCTAGCCTCTAGGGGTCGAGGTCATAAGTTTAGAAGCTATTCCAACAAATAATAAACTGATAACTAAAAAATAGGCAATGGAACAACTTGCCTCTAAAAACTAGGGAACTGATTCATTCAATTGCAAACTACCTTTTCATGGATGAATCTACCTCTATGAGTGAAAATTTAGCATAATTACATCAAAATCCATCAAGACACTTTAAATTACATCATGAGTTTGACAATTAGAAAGAGAAAAGTCAAACTATGAGGAAACTAGGCGAAAAACAGAGTATTTTGGTCAAACTAAGCAAAATTCCTCCAATGTGCTACACTGATTTCCCTATGTGTAGTGCCTTTTTCAGCTGCTTTTAGAGGCTTTCCTGATGTTCAAATTTGCTCCAAGTGGGCTTCTTGGAAAGGTATGCTTGTCTACTTTCAAGAACAAGTAGAATTTATGAATTTGGCTTCCATTTGCCCCTCCAAAAATGAGTTCTCCCAACACTGCTTCCTGTGTGTCCAAAAAGGGGCAGAAATGTCATTTTTGAGGTGTTTTTGACCTTTTTGGAAGCTCAAAACCTGTCAAAATTTCTTAGCCATTTGCGAGCATGCATATTTTTCCATGAAAAATCCAAAAATGCTGAGTTTTTTGCAAAAGGAGGTCCCCATCAAAAGCGAGCGCCAGGTGGCGCGGCGCATCGGGTAGAAAAACCTATTTTTTAGGCCAAAAATTCCAAAATTGCAAAAAGTGTCCCAAATTTCTTGAAATTTGGGTTGAGTGTCTTCCATTAAGTGCTATGTTGGGCCAAAGAAGCCTTAGCGAAGATCTGAAGTCTATCTTGCTCTTTTCGCTTCCTCGATGCCTTCTTCAACTTGGCCTTCAAAATCCGGATTCTTGCTTTGCACACCTTGTTTCTCGCCAAGTAATGGTATGCCATGTTCCTCAAAATATTTTTCTCTTTGTTGGCTTTTTCAAGCATCTTTTCCAAGTGCATGTTTGTCACCTCAAGCCAAGATTCATAGTTAGCTTGAATTTCCCTTTCAAGTGTTGTCAATTTGGTTTTCCTCCTCTTGGCAGCTTGCCGGTTTTTCTTTATGTTTTTGAGCTCCATGGATGAGTGGGACTGATGAGGGGAGGATTTGATGTTTGCTATAGTTTTTTGTGGAATGAAAGGGTTTAGGGAATAACATTTAGGGATTAGGGATATTTGATTAGGGTTTGGGATAGTAGGATTAAGGATTTAGGATTAGTGAACTTAGGGATATGGGGTTTAAGGAATGGATTGATGAGAATGTAATGAGAGGGAGGGAATAAAAGAGTGAATGAAGGAGTGAGGTAATGAAATGGTTAGGAGTGAAGTTGGCACCAAAAAAACACAATTTGTAAACCCTAAGCAATTGTTTTTGACAAAAATTGCAAGGAGGTAGGGTTTCATTCACTGGCCATGGAAGAATGTTAACTTACTTGGACAAGGTGAGGATTTAGAAATTTTGCAATTTTGGAGTAGGTTTTTAGTAAAATCAGCCTTGCGGCCCTGTGCACTGTGGCAAAAACCCAGTGCGTCATGCCCGTTTAAGATTTACACTGCAGAGTGTTGCCCAATGCACCGCGCTCCAAACCCAATGCGTGACACTTTTTGCAGGAGACATTTGGAGGCCTACCCGGTGTCCAAATTAGGTGTGGGATAGCTCTTTGGAAATCTTATTGAGTCTACTTTCCAACACAACTAGAATTGTTCAATTTGGAGTTCATTTTCCCTGTCAAAAATCAAATCTTCCAAGACTAGTAAAAATCTACAAAATGAGGCTGCCTAAATGCAAAGTGTTGTTTCAGTCAACTTTTGAAGGTCTTCCTCAACCCCAAATGGAGCTCATGATAGCTGATTGGAACGATATTTGTGTTTAGTTATCGTTTGACTCATCAAGCAAGTCATTAGGCCAATCAAGCTAGGCGAAATTGTGATTTTCCCAAGGTCACTTCAGAGGTGCATCAATTCTCCTGAGGCAACTGTATTTCTGACATTTCTCTAAAATCATGACACCTGTGTAAAACGTGAGGGAGGTGTTTCTTCCTTGGCATATTGTGGACAAAACCCTCTCTCAGTTTTCCCAAATTCATCTTTTCTTTCTCAGAAAAATCATTGGAGTAAAACCTATCCCAATGTGTGGAACAGGGGATTTGTTGAAATGAAGTGAAATGAAGGGGATAAGGGACTTCTAAATTCTTGAGAAAATTTTGGGAAGTAGGGAGGGATGTTAGAAAGTAGGGGAAAGTGTAATTTCAAAGATTGAGTGAGGGGAAGGGGTCAAAAAGGGAAAAACACAGGCATAGCCTAGAAAATTGTCAAGTTGTAGCAAGAAACTAGGGTGTGTGCGAAAATGAGGAACTTGAGGGATATCAGTGATGGGAAGTGTTTAATAAGGTACATTAAGGATAGGGGAAGGTGTATGAACATCAGGATACAAGTTTTGCTAATAATTTGACCATCCAAGAGAAATTACCTTCAAAACCCTAGGAGAGGGAAATGAACCTTACCTAGGCATAGCTGAAGCATGAACAAGGTGTAAAATGACCCATTAGAACTTGACATGATGATGACAACCCTCTGAATGATGGTACACTCAGCTGAATGGTGAAATGCACTGACATTTGGACAACTTTGAAAGGAGTGAAAACAAACCCTAGACCTAATACCTAGTGACCAAATTTTAGTTGAAGACTCACTGAAATGAAAAAATTTGGCCTTGACACCTTAAAATCACTTTGTAAGAGCATGTTTGATCACTGGAGGAAGGTTTCAAGGACTGACACTAACACCTAGGATAACAACACAGCTCCAGCTTTGATGATAGACAAAGTCTGGACACATTTTTGGTTGTAATCATTTATCTGGCGACTCTACTGGAGGACCAACCTTTTGGCGACTCCACATCACAGTTCTGGCTCAGTTTGTGAGGCATACTCAGAGAAATCCTAAGAAATCACTAGCTGACTCAATGCCTGACCCTGAGAAGAGCGTCAAGCAAAGAAAAACATCATAGAAAGGAGCATCAGGATCAGGTAAGCCTAAACAATCTTATGTATCTCTACAAGAGGGGTCTCTAACTGAGCATATACATGTTGAAAATATAGAGCCTATTACTATTAGTGAAGAAATATTTCCAAAAATTCATAAAGTTCCTTGTTCAATAAGTTCCCCTTCGAATCTCAGTCCAAAGGAAACCTCCACTATAGTCCATCACTTTCCTTCAGCCCTGTCATTCATTTCTCAGCCTTCTGTTATCCAAACAACCAGTACCCTTCCATCTACCCCAGTCATGGCAAGTCAACAAGCACCGACCAAAACGGAAAGAATCATAGCTACTAGGTATGGACCCCTGGTCTTGC
The DNA here is from genome assembly GCA_000404065.3 of Pinus taeda. Taxonomy (NCBI): domain Eukaryota; kingdom Viridiplantae; phylum Streptophyta; class Pinopsida; order Pinales; family Pinaceae; genus Pinus; species Pinus taeda. Next base: position 34,068 of record APFE031094715.1, on the reverse strand, counting down.
CTGTTGCTTTGAATGCCATGCCTATAGGAGAATATCATAAATACATGCCTAAGTTCACTAGTACAGAGGGAGTAACAGCTGAAGAACACCTTAAGTATTTTTATAGTTATGCAGATAACCTAGATATTAGTGAAGATGATGTGTGGATCAGAGTATTTGTCCAAAGCCTTGATGGAGAGGCTAGAAAGTGGTTCAGAGAGCTGACCCCTAGGTCTATAACAAACATTGAAGCATTGGACGATGTGTTTTTCAAGCATTGGGGAGAGAAGAAAGACCTGCTATATTACCATACTGAGTTTGGCAACTTCAAGAGGGAAAATGGGGAATCATTGTCTGATTTTAATAAAAGATTCAATCGTATGTACAACAAGATACCAGCTGAAGTGAAGCCTAACCCCACCTCTGCCGAACTCACTTATGCCAATGCATTTGACTCTGATTTCTGCCTACTATTGAGAGAAAGAAGATGTTCCACCCTAGCTGAAATGCAAGATGCAGCCCTAGAGGTGGAATCCAATATCATGGTTGCAGAAAAACTCAAAGGCCATGTTGCCAGAAGAAGGCAGAAAGGTGAGGCTTCTTCTTCCTCTGCTTCATCTTCAGAACCTAAAATAGAAAAAATGACTAAAATGATAGAGTCATTGGCTGCTGAAATATCCAAGCTGAAGGTTGAGGAGAGTTTTGGGAAAGCAAGGCCTCCTAACACATTGGCTCCTAGAAGTACAAATCCATTTAGAAGAGAAAATGAGCAGTTGCAGACCATTCAGAGAGGTAAAGAGGCTGGTGAAGAACAAAGGGTTAAGACTCCTTTCTAGAACGTAGTCATGGAAGAAGAAAAATTTGATGAAGAGGATGAAATTCACTGCATGTAAGGCAAGGGTAGTGCTACCTTTTTGACATTGGCAGTCTACGAAGAATCATTACTTAAGGACCACACCAGTCAAGAGTGGGACAGAGAATCTGTTCTACAGACTAAAGACAAGCAAATATATACCTTGAGGTCAAGAATGAGTAATGTCAAAGAGAATTCCGCCCAAAGAGCTGTTGTCCCCGCAGAGCAGCAAGTCAACAAACAGAAGAGACCAGAAGCTGATCCTTTCACCCTCAAATCACCAGTTCAAGAGGTAAGAGGCCTTGACAAGTCCCCTTCCCCTTTTAGTTTTGAATCAGAAGTCCAGTAGTTGAAAATATTTGTACCTCTGATAGAACTGGAAAAGAGTGAGGTCTTTAGAAAGCGTATCCTTGATGCACGTGAGCTGAAGGCCACACAAGACTCCACTGACTATGTAAATTTGCAAGATGATAAACCTGCAGTTGTGCTTAGCCCAATGACTGAAGCCGCTAACGATAATTCTCCATCATTTTATGTCTCCTTGACCATTCATGACAAAATCCTCCACAATTGTCTGCTGGACACTGGTGCCATCCATAATCTGATGCCCAAAGCTGTCATGGAAGAGTTAGGCCTTGATATCACCAGACCATATTATGACTTATTCTCCTTTGGTTCAAGGAAGGTGAAGTGTCTGGGGTTGATCAAAGATTTAGCTATCACCCTAATTCAGCTACCCATGATGAGCATGATGATGGATATTGTGGTAGCAGATGTCCCCCCCTAAGTTTGGCATGCTACTTTCCAGAGGGTGGATTAAGAGACTGGGTGGGACATTACAAAATGATTCATCTTATGCCATTGTCCTAGTTTTTGGAGGAGAAAGTAGAAGATTATATAGAGAAGGCCAGCTGGCCTACATTATCAGTGATGAGAAGAACCCCATTAATCATCCTGTTTACGCATTGGACACTAACTTTGGGGCATGTATTCTCCAAATTGAAGAATCCCATAAGGCCTCGGTGCAGCTCAAGAAACCAGTAGCCCAGACCATTGAAGAGGAAGGGACACAAGCTTGGGATATGTTCTTTTATGGAGCCCGTTCAAGGGAAATTGTAGGAGCATGAGTGGTGCTGGTGTCTCCAAAACAAGAAAACACACATCTGTCTTTCAAGCTTACTTTCCAAGTCACCAACAATATAGCAGAGTATGAGGCTCTGATATTGGGCTTAAATGTGGCTAAAGACAGAGGGATCAAAGATATAAAGGTGTTTGGAGATGTTGATCTCATCATTCAGCAAGTGAATAAGACGTTCCAAGCAAGGGACCCAAGGCTAAAAGCACACAAAGATGAGGTATGGAGACTCAGAGATTCTTTTAATAGTTTTTGTATCTCATATATCCTTAGAGTAAAAAATCAGCTTGTTGATTCCCTTGTTGTGTCTTCTAGCATGTTCATCCCTCCCATGCCCCCTAGATTGGCCTATGAAGTCCAGATAAAATATAGACCATCCTTGCCTGATAATGTCCAGCATTGGAAAGTCTTTGAGGATGATGATGAGGTAAATAGGTTTCTGCAAGTCATTGATGAATTCTTTGAAATAAAAATAGATCAAGAGAATGAAGCCTTGGAGGAAAGCACCCAGCCCCAGCTAAAGAACAAAATTGGTCGAGATAGCATTGTCCAGTTACCTAGAAATCATATACCTAGAGGTCTAGTACCCCTAGAGAAGTTGTTTGGCTAGAATGATGTGCCTTATAAGGCTTCCCAAAGAGAAGATAAATTTGCAGTCCATAGGCATAACATAGGGAGTTCAAATCATCCAAAGTATATAAACTTATCTACTCATTTATCTATTGTCCAAAGTTCTGAATACTTCACCTTAATAAAGCAATTTGCTGATGTCCTTGCCTGGGAATACAGTGACCTTAAAAATTATGACAAGAAGATCATCCAACATAAGATCCCATTGGAGAAAGACACCATTCCTTTCAAGCAGAAACTGAGACCCATAAATCCTTTGCTCCTCCCCCTAATTGAAAAAGAGATCAAGAAATTGTTGGCTGCCAAAATCAAAGTACCCTTGAGATACTCAAAGTGGGTAGCCAACTTGGTAGTGGTGAGGAAGAAAAGTGGAGAAATCAGGTTGTGTGTTGATTTCAAAAACCTAAACAAATTCTCCAAGAAAGACAATTATCCCCTACCAAAGATGGAGCAATTGTTGCAGAAAGTCTTAGGAGCCAAAGTCATGTCTTTCTTGGATAGATTTTCTGGGTATAACCAGGTTTCTATACATCCAGATGATCAAGAAAATACTGCATTCACCACTCCTTGGGGCACTTTTATGTATTCCAAGATGCCTTTTGCGCTGATGAATGCTGGAGCCATCTTTCAGAGGCCTGTGGAGATAGCATTTGTAGGAGAGAATGATAAGTTTGTCCTCATCTACCTAGATGATATAACAGTATATTCTAGTAGTCATCAAGGCCATTTGCATCATTTGAAGAAGGTGTTTCTGAAGTGCCGAAGGTTTGGGATATCAGTGAATCCCAAGAAGTCATAGTTTTCTTTAGAAGAGGGAAAACTTCTTGGACACATTGTTTCTGCTGCAGGTGTCAAGATTGACCTAGAAAGAGTGAAAGAAATATAGACCTTGTCTGTCTTAAGATCAAAAAGGGATTTCCAATCATTTCTGGGCAAAATAAACTTTGTGAGGTTTATTCCCAATTTTGCAGAATTGGTAAAACACATCACCTCCATGCTAAAAAAGGGATCAGAGATCAAATGGACTAATGTAGCAAGAAGATATTTCGAAGCCATAAAGAGGGCTATTATGGAAGCTCCCACTTTAATCAGTCTAGACTACAACAAGGAGTTCCATATCTTTTCATTTGTCTTAGGTGACACCCTTGCAGCAGTCTTGATGCAGAGAGATGAAGAGGGCTCAGAGCATCCAATGGAATTTTCAGCAAAACATTAAGGGATGTTGAACTGAGGTATGATATCATTGAGAAACAGGCTTATGCTCTTATCAAATCCTTGAAATCTTTCAGAATATACATTCTACACTCCAAGGTAATCGCATATGTGCCCTCTGCCTCAGTAAAGGATGTCCTAACATAGCCATATGTTGATGGAAGAAGGGCCAAATGGATTGTGAAGCTTATTGAGTTTAACATAGAATTGAAGCCCACCAAGCTTGTCAGAGGGCAAGGCCTTGCCAAGCTAATGGTTGAAGAAAATTGTAGGATGCTGGACATGAATTTGATAAGCACAAATTCAAAAGATGGACAGCCCGAAGAAACAGCTAAACCAGGGCATGATCAGTCATTACCTGAAAATCTAGCTTCTTGTGAATGGTATTCTACAATAGCTCAATTTTTGTTGAAGCTAGAAGTTACTCCAAACCTTAGTTCAAGCCAACCCAGGACTATTAAGCTCAGAGCGGCCAAGTATTGTATTCATGAAAGCTTGTTGTATTGGAGGGATCCATCTGGAATCCTTCTAAGTTGTTTGGACAAAGAAAAATCCATGGAGGTCATGCATTAGTTTCATTCCAGCATATGTGGGGGACATCACTATTGGAAGACCACAGCCCACAAGACTCTCAAAGCTGGGTATTATTGGCCCACCCTATTTTCTAATGTCTTTTCATTTCTAAAATCTTGTGATAGGGACCAGAGATTTGAAGGAAAATGGCAGTTGAAGTCCCTGCTCTTAAAGCCAATACATGCCAGTGACCCTTTTCAACAATGGGGTTTGGATTTCGTAAGAGAAATTAATCCACATTCCAGTGGCCAGCATAGATGGATCTTAGTAGCCACTGACTACTTCACTAAATGGATTGAGGCCATACCTACTAAGAAAGATGATCACTAAGTTGTCATGAAGTTTTTGACAGAAAACATCTTCACCAGGTTTAGCTGTCCACATAAATTGGTTACAGACACAGGAACCTTCAGAGCAAAAGAGTTGGTAGACATGTGTGACTCAATGGGCATTAAGCTAGTGCATTCCATCTCATATTATCCCCAAGGTAATGGTCTAGCAGAATCATCTAACAAAAGCCTCACAAGGATAATCAAAAGCTGCTGGAGGACAACAAGAGGAACTGGGATTCCAAGCTAAAGTTTGCATTGTGGGCTGATAGGGTAACCACCAAGAAATCCATAAGGAATTATCCATTCAAGTTGGTATATGGCACTGAGGCTTTATTCCCAATTCATTTGACCCTCCCTGTGGAAAACTTCTTGCAGGAAGAACAAAATGAGGAAAATGACATGGCAAAAAGGATCAGTGACTTGGTAGAAGTACACCGAATTAGAGATCAACTGATTGAAAGGTCTGCAACACATCAAAAGAGAATCAAGAAAGCCTTTGACAGAAAGGCAAAGATAGAAATTTTTCAGGTTGGAGACTTGGTTCTTAACTGGTATGCACTAAATGGAAACAAAGACAATCATGGGAAGTTTGATGCTCTATGGACCGGACCTTTTGTTATCACTCAGATCTAGGGGAACAATACTTTCATACTGAAAAGTGTGGAAGAAGAGACAATTTTTGATGGCCCAGTAAATGGGTGGTTTTTGAAAATTTATGTTGTTTAAGGTCGTTTGGCCTCAACATTGTAAATACGTTCTTTTTACAAGTTTTAGTGTATAATTAATTAGACTCCATGCCCAATGGAATACTAGGCAACATTTTTAATCTTGTTTTTGTATGAAGCAAATGGTCTATGGTTCTTGAGATCTCACAGGGAGGATCTCATCCCCAGAAGGAGCCAGTGTTAGCTTTGCTATAAAATGATGATTTTCTAAGTTCAAATACAAGCTTGGTCTGCTTAGTTGTGCTCAAAAGGATCCCACACTAGTTATTTTCTCCTTTCTTCCTCTATCCTACTTAGTCTCCTTCATCTATGTTTCCTCTGTTTTTCCTATAAACCCAACAAATAACCCCTTTGGCCTTAGCCCCAAGTGCAAATCCCAAACCCTCATAAAACCGTGTCACACGCCCTTGCACACTTACTAAAACCTTTCATCGTTTCCATGTTGTTGATTCCCTCCTGTAGATCCAACGACTCTCGTAGTGCCCGATAAAGCAACCTGCAAGATCAAATCCCCTCTGTCAGATCATCCCCACTAAGATCTAAAGGCCTTCGCACTTATCGCGCTAGCGATGTGATCGAACGTTAGCGCGTGATGAGAGTGGTTTTTATCTCTCATCCACCACTAGATGTCGATCATTGAGTGGCATCGTGCGACCCCATCCTTTTATTGCTTTATGCCCGAAAGTGGTATGATCAATACCGTTACCACCCAACTAAAATGCTCCCGCCCACTAACGCTCGTGCGGCTTCGCCGCCCGATCACCGTTCGATCTGGCCGCCTGAGATCTAATGGCCCAAATTCAATCCGCAAACACCTCGGACGATATCCTCCACCGTCCCATCTCTGCCATCCATTTCCCCAATCCGATGGCCATCCTTTACGCTCATCCATATCGTCCACTCGCCCATGCAGTGCACGTCCTCTGACCACTTTGTTTGCCTGAAGTGAAAAGGTGACCAGCTTGCCAGTACCCATCACAGTAAATCCTCAACAACCATATTTACAAAATGCATGGCCAAGGGAGAAAAGGACAGAACACGACCTTGTAACTGCATTTAGTAGTTATGGAACTCCATTGGTACAAGCACTCCAACTTCCTAAGAGGACAGCATAACACCTGAACAGATATGATTTGTCCATTGAAGCAAGAAAACACAGTCAGAGAATCCATCAGACAGTTAAATGCAGTTGGTGGTCAATCATGACCCCTCCATACCTAAATGGCCGAGTTCCCTTGTAATGTAAATCTATAAATACTCAGAAACAAGATGTAATTAGGGTTGGTGGTTGGCATTTTAATGTAAGGTTCAACTTCAAGAAACTGTAGATATTTTTCCACTTGTAGCGTCTCGTCTTCATTTTCAACTAATACAAGCTTCTTTTATTGTTAACTGCTCACTTTCCATCTTTCTCTATTCTAAGCTTGTGCCTGATATGTTGTGTTCTTGATATTTGAGGTTTAGCACCAGATGACTGTCATCTCATCTCTATGTTAGATTGTTGAATGTATCACTAAACAGGTTACTCAAGTTTCTTTCTATCTGATGATAGAGAGTTGTCATCCTGTTTGTGCATTAGTAGAATAGATTTACAAGTTTCTTTACTAGTTGCGGCCAGCCATCACATGGTCTTGTGCATCTGGTGGTATGGTTCATATTCTCCATATTCACCTAATATCTAAACTGTGAGTATTTGGTGGTCTAAAGCCTTGTAGTCTAGGGGTGTTCACGCATGTCTCGAGTGAAACAAAGTAGAAGTGGTTATCTAGTTTGAACAAACCATCATTCCTTCCATTTAACCAGCAACAATAAGTTGAATTTATATGTTACCAGGCATCTCCGAGCTACAACCTAGGAGAGTTTCTTGGAATCCTACGCGCAGTGACTTTTTCTCAAAAATCATTTTTCGCTTCTTTAAATTTATCACTCCGTTCATATCAGTGGCCCAATCTATTCCCAGTAGGGTGGGATAGGGTTTGCTCGACAATCTCTGTCACTTCGAAATATGCATTAGCACTCGCACCTTTGGTATCTACCGTTATTCCCTGCAATCTTCCCATCAGTATGATTTTCTACTGGTTCGCCATTCACAATTGAATAAGGGACCATTGTAATGCGGGCTTTCCCATGTGCTCCCATGTTTGCTTTGACAGTACATTCACATCCAATCCTAAATCCAGAATCACTTGAGCCATTTCATATTCCCCGATTTGCGTAGTCAATCTCATCTCCCTTCCTATTCGCATTATGTGCTTCCTGAGATTCTGGACTACATGCGGTTCTCATGTCCCAGCGCACCTAGTGATGAGTTCCTGCGGTTCCTTCACAGCCTTGCTGTCATGCGGCAGCTTCATGCATGTCTTATTAGCTTCCATGAAAGTCTCCTTCGCGTGCTCTAAATTGAACTCTGGTTCCTTTGTAGGAGCTTTACGAACACAAGCACTCTCTTCGGGTTGCTTGCCCTTGTCATCTCCTGTCATGATACGACTTTGATGTTGGACAAAGATTGTCATTGATGTCAATATGGAATATTCGAGGAGCCAAGAGGAGCCAAGAGGAGCAATATACACATAGAGCAAACAGAGCCATGGGGCGCAGCAAACACAGCTGTCAGAGCCACAGAGGAAGCAGACAAAGCCATCGAGAGCAATGTATGCCACAATAGGGTTATATGCATGCAAACAAGCCTGAGGAGCCATATCGAAGGAGCATAAACAGAACATATCGGAGCTACAGGAGAAGTAATATATGTCAAAGATTCGAAATCCAGAGGAAGACCGATCAAAGGAGCATTGAGGAAGAGCAGAGGACACATCGGAAGAGCAGTTAACGAAGGAGTATTATAGCGGAGCAGCGTATAATATTGGAGGAGCCACATAGAACCAATAGAAAGGAAACAATGGAGTAATATAAACCATCAGAGGCGCAGATTTATATATATA
>APFE031094715.1:0-25317 GCA_000404065.3 Pinus taeda | reverse complement strand
ATATATACTATCGAGTCCGAAAAACCCACGTATGCACGTTTTAACATTATTGGCGGTTAAAAATCTTACATATATGCATTTAACACTATCAGAGGCGGAGCAATATATAATATCGGAGAAATCATATTGGCGGGGTTATTAAGTGTCACACTCGAAATCTCCAATTGCGATAAGGTTGCGGACCTGACGGAGGCATTAAAAATAGTTTATAATAATATCGCGTCCGTCATATCGGGAGTTATGTATCGCAGCGCTTAAAGCCTTCCCACATTAAAATGTCGATTGCGATATGTGTGCAGACCCGCTGCGAAATTATGTTATGGTGTAATACCATATCGCATCCATCCATTGTCTGTCCAACTAGAAGTGCCGATTGTGATTACACAAGAACCCAAAGGGGTTATCAACTGTTGGTTAATACAATATCGCATCTGATCCATCGGCGCAGTGGAGGATCGGCCATCAGCCATCGGCAAAGTCATGGTTGTGATATATAAAGTACCTAGGAGCCATGAATCACCAATTGTGATTTAAGCATGGACCCGATACAGGAATAGGTGCGAGTAAAGTAAATTTGAAGTCCGCCGTTAGCCTTTTTCGCCTGTTTTTCATAATTTTCCTGTGTAACTGTGTTTCTGCTTGCAAGGTGGTTTTAATCCGAAAGGCTTATGATGGCTGTTTCTGGTGGTTTTTTTTTAGAAGGCTGAATGTCAGGTAAATGGGCTGATTCATGGCAATAATAATTGCGATTGGACGTGGCAAGTCTGTTAAACTGGAAAACTTTGCACAGCATAGAGGAATGTGCAGCGGCTAAGGAGGAATCCTAAGAGGTGGTGTAAGTGGAAACGAATGGACAGAGGTATGGATATAAATAAAATAGTAAAAACAGAGAACTCAAGCAGCTGTTGTTATGGTGAAGACCCAAAGTGTGAGGTAGTAGAAGCAGCAGAGGCAAAAGAGGCAACAGAAGTAGCAGAGGCTGTAGAGGCAGCAGAAGCAGCGGAGGCTGTAGAGGCATCAGAAGCAGCAGAGGTAGGAGAGTAGGAGTGAGAGAACCTCAGTTGAAGAGAGTGTAATAGCATACCAGTTTATACCAAGGTTGGGTTGGAGTCCAAGAGGTTGGAGCCTCGGAATTGAACATGACTGGAGTCATTGGGGGTAGGTGCTCCTAAGTGCAGAACCACTACAAAACAGAGTTGGTGCTCTGGAGGTTGGAGCCTCACTGAAGTCCAAGTTGGAGCTTGGAAACCATTCACAATCAGATATACTTATATTGTATTTATTTCATTGCATTGTCTTGAGTTTTAATAAAAGCATTAATTCCAGCTGTTGATTTCTGTGTTCTATGTATACATATACATATCTATGTATGCTTTTGGAAATCACTAGAACAATTAAAAAATAATAAATACTGATTCACCGCCCCTCTCAGTATTTCCAACAATTGGTATCAGAGCAGGCTTCTTCATACTAGCCTAACAGCTTGAAGAAGGATCCGCAGCCATGATGAGAAATCACGAAGCATTAGGAAAACCTCCTTTGTTCGATGGCTCTAACTTTGGTTTCTGGAAGAAAAGAATGACCTACTACTTAATGTCCCTTGGACCTGAAGTCTGGCATTTTGTTCAAAATGAATACAAAACTACTTCCACTCTTCCAACAAACCAAGACGAGAGGAAATCCTACATCGCAAATGCAAAGGCCATGAACTCCATCACTAGTGGAATCACTGATTCCGAGTTTACAAAAATCATGCAATGTACATCTGCCAAAGAAATGTGGGAGAAGCTAGTTAGCTTGTATGATGGAGACTCAAAAGTAAAAAAGGCAAGGCTTCAAACTCACAGAAGACAATTTGAAAGTTTGAGGATGGAAAATGAAGAAGATATTGCAGCATACCTCCTCTGAGTAGCTGAAGTGGTAAACTCCCTGAAAGGATTGGACGAAAAAGTTGAAGAAAGTACCATTGTTAAAAAGGTATTAAGGTCTCTTCTAGACAGATTTGACTCCAACATAAGCACTATAGAAGAAGCTAAGGATTTAGATACCCTAAAAATGGATGAACTCCATGGAATTCTCACTGCCTATGAAATGAGGAAAGGTGGCCCAAGCTCCAAAGATGCAGTATTCAAGGCCTCAAATTCAAAGAAGGGGAAAGAAAGGAATGACTGTAGTGATGAGTCAGCTGTGGAATCTGAATTGGCTCAATTTGTACGAAAGCTAAAGAGAGGATCTAAGATTAAAGGAAAGTATCCTCTTATATGTTTTAAATGTGGTAAAATAGGTCATTATGCAGCAAAATGTCCTCATAAACATGACAGTGGTGATGAAGGAAATTCTAAAAGAATGGCACACAAAAATAAAGGGTTCAATAAGAAAAACTTCTTCTCCAAGCACGATGAGTCTGATGAGGATGATTTTATGGTCATCAAAAAGGAATCAGATGAGGAAACTGATCATGATGAAAGCCAAGAAGCATTATTCATGGCACTCGCAGATGATGATGACTCAAGGCTGGAAGGAAATGCAGATGAACTGTTAATAAGCGCCATTGAAGAAAATGAGAAACTACGGAACAAGATCATTTCTCTCAAAGTGGAAAATGAGGAAATAAGAAGGAGAGAAGATCTCTTGGAAGCAAAGCTTAAAGAAAAAGAAGAGACTTGTGAAGAACGTGAGGCAAAAGTAGTGTCTTTGAGAAAGGAGTTGGAGCAAATTAAAAGGGGCTGTAAAAGCTCTCAAATACTTGAGACTATTCTGAAAAATCAAAAACCTCAACCTGACAAGTCTGGAATAGGTTTCAAAGGAGAGTCCTCAAGCACTAAGAATAGTGCGAAAAGCTGTGCAGATGCACTTTCCTGCAATCCAAAAGATGAAAAGGTATGTTATGAAAAGTGCATCCCAGATCCCAAGAATGAAAAGAGAATTACTCCAAAGAAGAATATGGAGTTGAATCATGGACACTATAGCAAATACAAACCTGTACTCCACCAAGGGACCATCACAAATCGAAAGAACGAGGGAGGAGTAATTTCTAGGAAGGAAATCATATCAAACCGTGGTTCCTTCAACAAGTACAGAACCATCTTTCTTGGACACTGCTTTCACTGTAAAAACTACGATCATCAAGCCAGACATTGCATGGCTCGCAGAAGTGAAAAGACAATGCTAAAGGACCAAATAATCGACTCATATGCCCCCAAAAGGTAGGGACAAATCAGAACCTTCAATTCATTTTATCCCTTGACCAAATTTGATCTGATTTTCTCTTTCTACTACAATAACGGACACTATGAACAAGACTGCCCACTCAAAGGAAGAAAGACGAGTAGCAAGAACTCTAGCAAGGATAGATGTGGCCTGGCTCTATATGCTCAAAATAATGAAAACTAGTGATTTGTAGATAGTGGGTACTCCAAACACATGACAGGAGACAGAAGGAAGTTTGTCTCACTGAGCAAAAAGGAAGGGAATGTGTCCTTTGGAAGCAAATCAGGTAGAATTGCAAGAAAAGGAACATTTACTCTGATCAATGGAAAAGGGAAGGCTCAAGATGCTCTGCTAGTTGACGGACTCAAACACAACCTCCTAAGTGTCAGCCAAATCTATGATCAAGGACATAAGGTTGTTTTCAACACCAAAGATTGTAAAATAAGGAACTATGCCTCAGGGAAACTTGTGGCAAAAGGGGTGAGAACGCTAAACAACATTTACATACTGAACAAGATTCAAGAAAATAAATGTTACTTGAGTCAGATAGATGAGAGTTGGCTATGGAACAAGTGACTTGGACATACAAGCTTTAAAAATCTGATCAATATCAACAAGATCAAAGTTGTACAAGATATCCCAAGACTATTCAAACCAAATCAATGAGTATGTGGTCCTTGTCAACATGGAAAGCAGATCAGAACCAGCCACAAAAGAAAGGAACACTGTACATCGAAGCCCTTGGAGATCATACATGCTGATGTGTGTGGGCCAACTAGAAATCAAGCACTCCAAGTATAAATGTAAAACTTTTGAGTGTTTTAAGAATCTAAAATCCCTTGTAGAAAATGAAAAAGATTCAAAAATTAAGTGCCTCAGAACAGACAGAGGAGGAGAATTCACATCAAACAAGTTTAGTGAGTTCTGTAACATTCATGGAATTAAAAGAGAATTCTCGGCTGCCAGAACACCTCAACAAAATGGGGTGGCTGAAAGAAGAAACCGAATAGTCCAAGAAATGGCAAGAACTATGCTATTAGCAACAGACTTATAGCCTAGATTCTGGAGAGAAGCGGTAGGGACAACTGTCTATACACTGAATCAAACTTAATTAAGACCAAATTGTGAAAAAACTCCTTATGAGTTATGGAAAGGAAGACCTTCTTCGGTGAAGTACTTCAAGATCTTTGGAAGCAAGTGCTTCATAAAAATAATTGATGGCTCACCCGGAAAGTTTGATTCTCAGGTTGATGAAGGGGTATTTCTTGGATACTCTACATAGAGCAAGGCTTACAAGTGCTAGAATTATCGACTGAAGAAAATAATCGAAAGCATTGGTGTAAAGGTTGATGAATATCTTCCAGAAAAGGAAATTGAAGAACATGAATATGACTCTCCCATTGAAGAAGAAGAACCTAAAGAAGAAGAAATAGATGAGGAAGAAGAAGAAGAAGAAGAGGAAAGAGAACCACCTAATACCCCTTCAAAGATGAAGTATGTCCAATGACATCATCCAGAAGAGCAAATCATTAGAGATAAAGATGAAGGTGTGCAGACCTGAAGAAGGATTATAATCACACCCAAGAGAAAATTCATTGCCCTCCTATCTATGATAGAACCAGAAACATTTGCAGAAGAAAGTAAGGACCCTCATTAGGTAAAAGCCATGGAAGAAGAAATGTCCCAAATTGAGAAGAACAAGACATGGGAGCTGGTACCTCATCCAGAGGACAAAAACATAATAGGAAGCAAATGGGTGTTCCAAAATAAAATGAATGAGGAAGGACAGGTTATCAAGAACAAGGCAAGACTTGTCTGCAAAGGCTATTCACAAATTGAAGGAATTGACTTTGAAGAGACATTTGCACCAGTGGCCCGTATGGAAGCTATCAGGATGTTCTTAGCATTTGCTTGTTCAAAAGGATTCAAAATCTATCAAATGGACGTGAAATCAACATTTCTAAACGGGGAACTCAAAGAGGAAGTCTACATGGAGCAGCCAAAAGGTTTTGACCTAACAGTAGGAAAGGACCTAGTCTGTAAGTTGAAAAAGGCTTTATATGGATTGAAACAAGCTCCTAGAGCTTGGTATGCAAGATTGGATCACTACCTACAACAACAAGGCTTCAAAAAGGGAGTGGCTAGAAGTAATCTATACATAAAGATAGATCAAGGTAAGTTACTAGCTGCTCTTGTTTATGTCGATGATCTGATTTTTGCTATTAATAATGATGAAATGAGCCATGAATTTTCTCAAAACATGTCAAAAGAGTTTGAGTTGTCAATGATAGGAGAGCTGTCCTACTTCCTTGGACTTCAAATATCTCAAACCAGAGCAAGATTGTGTATATCTCAAACCAAATATCTAAAAGACAAGCTCAAAAAATATGGTATGGAGGACTGTGCACCCATGAGCACACCTATGACCACAAACTGCAAACTGCGCAAAGATGATGACTCCCCTCTAGTAGATGCAACTCATTACAGGTCAATGATTGGAGCCCTTCTATACTTAACAGCTACACAACCAGACATAATGCGAGTAGTAAGAATGGTGGGAAGATTTCAATCTTCTCCCAAACAATCCCATTTATTAGCTGTAAAAAGAATCCTCAGATATCTAAAGGGAACTTTTGATTTCCGTCTTTGGTGCCCAAAGAACTCAACACTGACTATAATTGCATACACCAATGCTGATTGGGTTTGAAGTATAGATGACTGGAAAAGTACTAGTGGAAATGCATTCTTCATAGGAGACTGTTTGGTATCCTGACTCAGCAAAAAACATTCATCCATATCATTATCCACAGTCGAAGCTTAGTATATTGCTGCAGCAGACTATTGTACTCAGATACTATGGATGAAGGAAGCTCTAAAAGATCTCGACATATGTATAGATCAACCAATTACCGTCTACTGTGACAACACAAGTGCTATCAGTCTCAGCAAAAATCCAATGATGCACTCAAGAACCAAATGCATACCAATCAAGTATCATTTCCTCCGTGAGCAAGTAGCTGAACAAAACATTGTCATGGAATATATCAGTACTAAGGAGTAGATAGCTGATATTTTCACAAAACCTCTTCTTCGAGAAGCATTTGAACATCTGCGTCAAAATATGGGGGTTATTTCGTTATCATCACTCAAGTTCATTCATAAAGATGTAGTAGGATAGGGGGAGCAGGTCGACAAGGGGAGTCCGTATGCATTCCTTTGCCATTGATGTCAAAAGAGGAGAGAGAAGAAGAATATTGCCATCAATAACAAAGGGGGAGATTGTTGGACAAAGATTGTCATTGATGTCAATATGGCAATATTCGAGGAACCAAGAGGAGCCAAGAGGAGCAATATATATAGAACCATCGATATATGCCAAAGAAGAGGAGCAAATGGAGCAATATACACAGAGCAAACAGAGCCATGGGACGCAACAAACACAGCTGTCAGAGCCACAGAGGAAGTAGACAAAGCTATCGAGAGCAATGTATGCCACAATAGGGTTATATGTACGCAAACAAGCCTGAGGAGCCACATCGGAGGAGCATAAACAGAACCTATCGGAGCTACAGGAGAAGTAATATATGCCAAAGATTCAGAATCTAGAGGAAGACCGATCAGAGGAGCATTGAGGAAGAGCGGAGGACACAGCGGAAGAGTAGTTAACAAAGGAGTATTACAGCGGAGCAGCATATAATATTGGAGGAGCCACATAGAACCGATAGAAAGGAAACAACGGAGCAATATAAACCATCAAAGGCGCAAACTTATATATATATATATATATATATATATATATATATATATATATATATATATATATATATATATATATATATATATATATATATATATATATATATATATACTATCGGGCCTGAAAAACCCACGTATGCACGTTTTAACATTATCGGCGGTTAAAAATCTTACATATATGTGTTTAACACTATTGGAGGCAGAGCAATATATAATATCGGAGAAGTCATATCAGCGTGTTTATTAAGTGTCACACCCGAAATCTCCGATTACGATAACATTTCGAACCCAACGGAGGCATTAAAAACAGTCTATAATAATATCGCATCCGTCATATCGGGAGTTATGTATCGCAACGCTTAAAACCTTGTCACATTAAAACGCTGATTGCAATATGTGTGCAAACCCGCTACGGAATTATGTTATGGTGTAATACCATATCGCATCCGCCCATCATTTGTCCGACTAGAAGCGCTGATTGCGATTACACACAGACTCAAAGGGGTTATCAACTGTTGTTTAATATAATATCACATCTGATCCATCAGAGCAGTGAAGGATCGGCCATTGGCAAAGTCGTGGTTGCGATATATAAAGGACCCCTGGGAGCCACGAATCGCTGATTACGATTTAAGCATTGACCCGATACAGGAATAGGTGCGAGTAAAATAAATTTGAAGTCCACCGTTAGCATTTTTCGCCCGTTTTTCATAATTTTCCTATGTAACTGTGTTTCTGCTTGCGGGGTGGTTTTAAGCCGAAAGGCTTATGATGGCTGTTTCCGGTGGTTTTTTTTAGAAGGTTGAATGTCAGGGAAATGCGATAATTCATGGTAATACTAATTTCGATTGGACGTGGAAGGTCCATTAAACTGGAAAACTTGCACAATGAACTTGGACAGCGCAGAGGAAGGCGCAGCGACTAAGGAGGAAGCCTAAGAGGCAGTGTAAGCGAAAACGAATGGACAGAGTTATGGATATAAATAAAACAGTAAAAACAAATAACTCAAGCAACTGTTGTTATGGTGAAGACCTAGAGTGTGAGGTAGTAGAAGCAACAGAGGCAAAAGAGGCAGCAAAAGTAGTGGAGGCTGTAGAGGCAGCAGAGGCAGCAGAGTAGGAGTGAGAGAACCTCAGCTGAAGAGAGTGTAATAGCATACCAGTTTATACCAAGGTTGGGTTGGAGCCCAAGAGGTTGGAGCCTCAGAATTGAACAGGACTGAAGTCATTGGGGGTAGGTGCTCCTAACTACAGAACCACTGCAAAACAGAGTTGGTGCTCTAGAGGTTGGAGCTTCACTGAAGTGCAAGTTGGAGCTGTCATCACTCAGGTTGTCCCTAAGCTCCTGAAGGGATACGGCCGAGGTAACCACAAACCAATCTTTGGATTGCAGGTTCTAACCCACCTGCAATCAGAGAGGGCTCTCTCTTAAATGATTTATCTTTGTTGAGGTTGATTTTAGGCTAGTTTTTGAGTTCAAGCGTTTTGATTTTTTGTTTGGATGGAAGATGATTGTGAGGCAGATAATTCCAAGCAAAGAGACAGGGAAAGTCTGATAAGTTTCAAACCATTGGGCATGGAGTCATGGATTAAGGTTTTCTGTTGTGTTTTCTTGGTCACAAGAGGATTATGGAGTGGGATAGCTACACATGGGACAATTACTGACTTGCTGAAGAGATGGAATGATAATCAGTGATGAAGGGAAATCAAGAATCTTTCACCAACTGATAGGGAGGAGAAGTGAATGAATGGTTATTTAGGAGCAGTAAAGAATTCCTAAACTAACATTCATATGTGAAAGAAATAGCGTAAACAAGATCATCTAAGTATACATGTTCATAACTATTCCTGATGAGAACATAGAGAAATTGCAGAAATTGAGCCTAGGGTGCAGCCAAGCAAATCCTAAACTATTCTTCTTTTCTACCACTTAGATGGTGGGTTTATGATGACACAAACATAAAAGATTAAATAGATTTAAAGAAACACTTATTGAACCATGTCGATGCACAAAAATTCCATAGTCACTTCTCAACCAGTTAAACACAGCGGACAGTTTCAGAATCCATGCTTTCAGCAGTCTTTGATTATAGAAAGTACCAGATTTACAGTGCGAGTCTCTGCTCAAAAAATATCGAACTAACAAAGAACAAACAAGCAACCAACCAACCCCTACTCCATTCTTCAAGGTGGTATATATAAGAAAAATATCTAAAGTCATTTATTACAACCGACCTAAACAGGTCTGCAGGAAAAAGGCTTTCTAAACCTAACTTATGCTGGAATTAAATGTAATCAAGTCTTTTTGGGTTGCACCAGTGGCGGCTGGATCAAAAATTAAGTTAATATGATGTCCTTTGTGGCTTGGTGCAGTGGTTCTGTCATAACTGTGCATTGAGTTCTGTTCCACTGATCTCCTGTGAGTTTAATGTGTAGCCATTTGTGCTAATGAGCTTTCAATGCATCCTCCACTGTTTCTTGACTTTCATGGCTTTCCCTTTAATGCTGGATTTGCCTCGAGCCCTGAGAAAACCTCCTTTGATACGCATCGCCGCTACTCTGATACTCTTTGACATGCTTTTAGCTGCATTTTTGATCTGATACTCTTTAACCTCTGATCCTGGTCTCTCTCTATCTTCAAATACGCTTAAATTGGCAAAATCAAGCTTTTTTGGGCCTTTTCGGTGCAAAAAGGGCCGAGCAATCAAAAGATTCCCTAAAGATTCTCCAATATGGCTCATTTCCCGTAGCGATGCGCATCGAAAACTGCCTTTGTTTTTCATTCCGGAGCTTCGAAGCTTGACTTGTGCGCTTGCACGTTTTTCCTTTTTTGGCTGCTGACGTCAGTTGTACGGCGGATGACGTCAGAAGTGGGGTCCTCTGGTACGGATGTTATGTCAGCAGGGTGACATCGCAGTACGGTGGGGTGATGACGTGGCGAGACACGGTGGCAGGTGACGTGGGCCAGGCGCAGGCAGGAGGGGGTGAGGTGGAGTCGACGTGGCGTGATGACACGGCGCTCCTGTTACATGGGGGGAAAGGCGGTTTTGGCAGGGCATCGGACCGCTTTTGATACGGAAGCGGTTTCTGTCAGGGGCGACCCGATGCAATGGGAACGCGCCATCTGTCCCGGTGTACGACGGTAAAACCGTCGAACATCGGGTGCTAACGTGCCCACACAAAAGGGCGCCCGATATGGATATCAGCCGTCGAATCTAGGAGAGGCGATCGGACGATGGACGGGTGGAGAAGGTGCGCGAGGTTTAGTGAAATAGCGCGCGCGTTAGTTTTTTAATTTTTCGCAGCGCGGGTGGGTTTAGACTTTAGGAAATGGGTTAATGGGTTTCGGCGCTTGGTTTATGTTAGCCTCCTGCTGCAGCAGGTTACTCATATTTCATGATTGACATTTTACGGGCCAAATATGTCATACTTTGCATGTTGCAATGCTCCATATTTGTTAAACAGTCACTAAGCAAAGAAAGCCACTCAGAGTTCATCTAATTCCTTTCCAATTTTGAAGAGTCATTCCAGTTTTGTAGAATTTTCAGCTGAAGGGAGGTCCAAACAGCTTAATCTTGGTCTCCCTAGGTTTCAATTTCCTGTTTTAGAATATAGAGAATGAAAATCTATCAAAATAGCTTAATCTTGGCAGATTCTTAGATAGGTAGAGAATCAAAGGAGCCCAACTACTTAATCTAGGCCCTTGGAAGAAAAAAGGGTAGTTTGTAGATAGGAAGGCATAAAAAGAAAAGCTGAAATGCTAGGTCTGCAAGTCTAAGTTCACCCAAACTGAAAGAAGAAAAAATGTTATGTAAGTAGGCTGGGTAGGTAGTTTTGAGGTTGCAGAATCTTGATGTCCGTTCATGTTTTAAAGTACCATCTCTACTCAGATCACAGTCATCAAGCATTTTTTATATGAAGAAGCTCAAACTAGGCATAACTAACTTCCCTTTCTCCATCTTCCCGAAATCATTAACTAATTTCCCCAAAAGAGGTCAAGATCTGCTTGATATCTCTTAATTTCATCATTCTCCATGTCATTAGCCTGGGTGAAGATCTCCTTCACTCAAGAGGATCCTTACGTTCTCTAGAAGGTTCTATCTCCCTTTTTTGAAGCCTAAGATCTCTGAAACTTAGCGCTTTCTTGTCATCTCCATATTAACTGCTGACATTATTATTTAACTCCCTATGTTTTCCCCATCCCCTTAGTAAAACTATGAAGATAATCCCCTTAAGTAAATAATCCCCTCCCCCTGGTTGAAAATAACCATAAGTACCTCCAGAAATTGCTCAGTGTATCTGAAACTTGGCAAGAACCCTCATGCTGCCCCTTCAAACCATCTTCTAATGCACTGGACTCCTTCCAAAGCATAAAATTCCTCTTTAGGTTATCAGACCCCTTCCAAGACCTCATATGCCCTTCAAAAGCACATATTCACTCCTTCTGATCGCAATAAACCCTTGCCGATTGCCTTAATATTCTTCCGATCCTGGTGAGCCATCTCGCATCGGCATATCGCAATATTTTTACCACATAGGTGTGCCTCTTTCCTTTTTTCCCGACGCAATATCGCGATATCGATGATCGACAGGCACAAGCATCGCATTTCCAAAATAAATACCCTCTCGATCTCCGCCGACGCGATATTGCGATCACATCGGAAGAAGTTGATCGCATCACAGTCACATATGAGTCACCCTGCCACGTCACCTCGCTAACGTCATCTACCGTACAGCTGACATCAGCATCCAGAAAAAGGGAAAAACGCGCAAGTGCGAAAGTCGAGCTTTGGAGCTCCGGAACGAGAAACGGAGGCAGTTTTCGATGCTCAATTAGCGCGAAGCACTAATCGCGCATCGCTACGGGAAATGAGCGATATTGGGGAATCTTTAGGGAATCTTTTGATTCCTTGGCCCTTTTTGCACCGAAAAACCCCGAAATTGCCCAATTTTGCCCGATGAAATGGATTTGAAGACAGAGAGAGACCAGAGACAGAGATTAAAGAGTATCAGATCAAACTTACAGAAAGAAAACACGTCAAAGAGTATCAGAAAGCGGCGGAGACCATCAATGTAGCGACGAAGAGTATCAGCGAAGATCTTAACAGTGGCCCAAAGCAGGTGAAAATTAAATATCGTCCAGCAAATTCAAAGAAAGGGGCAAAGCCACTCAAAACTCTCAAATCATGGTTATTGCGCATTTAACTCACACCAGAACAGAAATGCAAATCCCAAAGCATAGTTATTCCAGCAGTGTTGCATCGAGCCACCAAGGGCCACATTGCACTCTTTTTGATCCAACTACCTCTGACACAGTTCAATAGATATTTACCTGCATTTAATTTTGGCACAGTTTTAGGTTTAGAAAGCTCTTTTGCAGACCTGTTTTAGGTCGATTGTAATAAATATTTTAAGATATTTACACTATAAAAGCAGCCCTGAATACTGGATTAAGGGTTGGTTGGTTGGTTGGTCAGTAAATAAGCTATCTTTAGCTGATTTTGCTCCAGGAGAGACTCGCACTGTAATACTTGATAGTTTCTATAAGAAAAGATTGCTTATGAGCTTTGGAGAATGAATTGTTCACTGTGTTTACTGGTTGAAGACTGATTATGGGATTCTCGTGCTGTTGCATAACTCAATAAGTGCTTCTTACCTCTGTTTCCATTCATAAGTTACCATCTAAATAGTAGAAAAGAAGATTAGCTTAGAATTTGTTTAAATACACTCTATGCTCAAATTCTGTTGTTTCTTTATGTTTTCCTCGGTTTAGGCATAAATATGAATTCCACATGGCTCATGTTTACCCTAACCTTAGACAGTTATCCAGGGATTCTTCATTGCCCCTAGATAGAGATCATCTTTCCCTCTGTTAAGTTAAATGAGAAATTATTAAGTGCCTCTCATTCCTTACATTTCATTCATCCTTTTAGTTTGAAGATTGTGTTATGTACAACTATCCTGCTCCATATTTCTCTTATGACCAAGAAAACCCACTGGTAATCCTAACCCATGACTCCATGCCCAATGGTTTGAAACTTATCACTTCATGAATTGCCTCTCTGCCTGAAATCATTTTCCTTCCATCCAAACACAAACAAAAACCCCTGAACCAAAACGCTAGCCTAAAATCTTCAACAAAATTAAATCATCAAGAGAGAGCCCTCTTTGATTGCAGGTGGGCTAGAACCTGCAGTCCAAAGATTGGTTTGTGGTTACCTCGGCCATATCCCTACAGGAGCCTAGGGACAACCTGAGTGATAAAATAATGGCGACTCCACTGGTCAGTGAAACCTTCCTACAATCCCCATGGTATGCTGATATTTGCTTTGTATTTTTAAACCTCTGTGCTCCCCCAGGATTGTCCAGAACCAAGAAAATATTTTTAAGGATGAAATCATCAAAATTTTGTGTCATTGATGGTGCTTTGTTTTGGAAAAATCATGAAGGTATTTTGCTTAATTGTTTAACTATAAATGAAACTAACAGCATCATGAAAGAATTCCATGCAGGGGACTATCTTTAGCTGATTTTGCCATGAGGGTTCTTGCCAAGTTTCAGATACACTAAGCAATTTCCGGAGGTACTTATGGTTATTTTCAACCAGGGGGAGGGGATCAAAGACCTTTGTGTCTCTCTAGTCCAATTCCCCAACAAGACAATCTTAAGGGACGTAGTAGTTGCCGACATTCCCAAAAAGTATGGCATGCTCCTCTCCAGATCGTGGGGAGAAAAATTGCAAGGGTCCCTTCAACTCGACCTCTCTTATGCCACTATATCTGTCTTTAGGCAACCAAAGAGACTATATAGAGAAACGTTAATGAAGTATGTGGTAAGTAGTGAGGAAAAGCCCCAAAATTTTCCAATTTACTCAATCCATTTTGATATGGATTCTTTTATTTTATTTAATGATAACACCAGCCCTCCAACTGATGATAAGTTGTTATCTTTGGAGCAAGGAACGTACATCAACGAGGAATCGGTTGCCAATACCCATGAAATTGTCTCAACAGCCAAGGCAACCAACAAACAGCAAGAAGAACACCCTGAAACAGAAATTGTAAGTCTGCTCAATCCTCAAACAACTGAAACTCTCAATACAAACCTCAAACAAGAAGTCACATGGTATTTGGAGTTTTATGGGGCAGATATTTGGATAGCTTAATCATTCTGGGATGCTCTGTTGTTCCTATGTTGTGTTCCTCTATAACAGCATTCAAAGGTTCCATCTTTGGCTTGTTGGGCACATCATTGTCATCAAACATGTCTTCCAATGGAGTAAGGCCGATAGGTAGAACATTGCTTTTTAAATCAATAAACTCATCCTCTGCTTTGGCTGTTTCCTCTAAACAGATTTGTTTCAGCTGTTCTATGTTTGTATTGTTAAAAATAGTTGGGTTAAGGATTTGTTTAGCTGTTGTAGCTGTTACAGTCAGGTGATTTTCTTCTGCTAGCTGTTGTGAGTTGGTCATGGCATCCATGTCAATGTTTGTGTTGGAAAATTCGTCCTCCGGAGTTAAGAAACTGTTAATCTGGGCATCATTTTGAAATACATTCCAATCCTTGACATTGTTAGGGACCGAAGGTCTGTGTTTTATTTCAGCGGTGAAATGGTGATTTGGTTCAAAGGGAAGCTTGCATGTGCTAGCAAAGGTTGCTAGACTATGGGCATTAATATTATGATCTCGTGCAATTTTGGCAAGCCTGAATTCACTGAAGGAATGGAGTAATTCGGTGGCAGCAGCTCTGTAAGCTCTCATTCTGCTATCATTAGCGACAAAGTTACCTTTTATTTGTTGTATAATCAAGTCAGAGTCACCTAGGATGGACACTCTAGTAGCTCCCAGGACTTTAAGCAGCTTAAGGCCTAAGAGAAGAGCTTCATACTATGCCATGTTGTTTGTACATCTAAAATTGAGTCTATAGGCATGGCCTTGTGCGTGATTATCATGTGTATTGTAAATCCATACCCCAGCCCCTGCTCCTAACTTGTTAACCGAACCATCAAACTCCAAATACCATGTGATTTCTTGTTTGAGGTTTGTATTGAGAGTTTCAGTTTTTTGAGGATCGGGCAGACTTAAAATTTCTGTTTCGGGGTGTTCTTCTTGCTGTTTGTTGGTTTCCTTG
The DNA here is from genome assembly GCA_000404065.3 of Pinus taeda. Taxonomy (NCBI): domain Eukaryota; kingdom Viridiplantae; phylum Streptophyta; class Pinopsida; order Pinales; family Pinaceae; genus Pinus; species Pinus taeda. Next base: position 10,222 of record APFE031094715.1, on the reverse strand, counting down.
GCTGTTGAGACAATTTCATGGGTATTGGCAACCGATTCCTTGTTGATGTACGTTCCTTGCTCCAAAGGTAACGGCTTATCATCAGTTGTAGGGCTGATGTTATCATTAAAGAATTCCTTTCCAATTTTGAAGAGTAATTCCAGTTTTGTAGAATTTTCTGCTGAAGGGAGGTCCAAACAGCTTAATCTTGGTCTCCCTAGGTTTCAATTTCCTGTTTTATAATATAGAGAATGAAAATCTGTCCAAACAGCATAATCTTGGCAGATTCTTAGATAGGTAGAGAATCAAAGGAGCCCAACTGCTTAATCTGGGCCCTTGGAAGAAAAAAGGGTGGTTTGTAGATAGGAAGGCATAAAAAGAAAAGCTAAAATGTTGGGTCTGCAAGTCTAAGTGCACCCAAACTGAATGAAGAAAAAATGTTAGGTAAGTAGGCTGGGTAGGTAGTTTTGAGGTTGTAGAATCTTGATGTCTATTCATGTTTTAAAGTACCATCTCTACTCAGATCACAGTCATCAAGCATTTTTTATATATGAAGAAGCTCAAACCAGGCATAACTAACTTCCCTTTCTCCATCTTCCCGAAATCATTAACTAATTTCTCCAAAAGAGGTCAAGATCTGCTTGATATCTCTTAGTTTCATCATTCTCCATGTCATTAGCCTGGGTGAAGATCTCCTTCACTCAAGAGGATCCTTACTTTCTCTAAAAGGTTCTATCTCCCCTTTTGAAGCCTAAGATCTCTGAAACTTAGTGCTTTCTTGTCATCTCCATATTAACTGCTGACATTATTATTTAACTCCCTATGTTTTCCCCATCCCCTTACTAAAACTATGAAGATAATCCCCTTATGTAAATAATCCCCTCAAAGCCTTGCAGCAATGCAAGATGTTGCTGTTAGTGTGGAGGCAAATCTAATTGCTAAAAGAAACAGAGCTAGAATTGAGAGAAGAACCACTTTCAAAGAAGAACCCTCAGCCTTCGATCAGAAGCTAGATGCTATCATCAGTGGCATCCACAGGCTGGGAGACAGAGTAGACAATGTTGAGAGGAAAACTTCATGGGAAGGTCAACAGTCCAATGCCATAAGGAACCCGAACTTCAGAAAAACTCAAAACACAAACGCTGGAAGGGTCAGTCTCGACCATGATATTAGGCCTCCTTTTCAAGAAAACTATGCGGAGGAATCTACATCCACTGAGCCCACAGATGGGACTCATATGAATTTGATAGATTCGGAAAATGAACAGCAAATCTTTCTTACGGAGAAGACCGACCATACCTTGATGCAAAACAATTTCACACAAAGTCGGGAGAGTCTTTCGATTTTAAACAAGGCTATGACACTGTTGTGTACGAGGTACACAAACAATACAAATTAAGAACGAGAACTATTGATGTTCCCCCATCTAGCAGAACGAAGGATAGCAAATAGCTCAACAAAATTAAAGGAAATATCACCAATAATCAACCAACTAACAACTCTGTCCCAAGCCTGCATCGGGTAACTGTGGAGGATGTAACAGACACACACTCTCCTATTGATCAACCTCTACCTCCCTCTTCCCCAAAAGAAGATCTGAATAACACTCCTAAAAATCTTCCCAAAACAGAAATACCACAAACTGTCATACATCATGACATTGACATTCCAAAAGAAAACATAAAGAGCATGCCTGAAAAAAAGAGAAATTCGCCACTATCAACGCCAAGAACTCATTGGAAAAAAGATTCAGTTTAGAAGCAGAGATTGGAAAACTCAAGATATCCATTCCCCTCTCAGAACTTGCCAAACATGATGTATATAGGCAACAAATTCAAAGGTCACTTCAACTACCAGAGGTAAGGGATGATGTGAACGTTTTAGACGATACCCCTGAGCTGCTGTTTGGTCCAGAAGTTAATGGAAAATCAACATATGGACTTGTTCCACCTTTTTACGTTAGTCTGCACATACATGACAAAATACTGCATAATGCTATGTTTGACTCAGGTGCCTCACATAACCTTATGCCCAAAGTTGTAATGGAAAGGTTGAACCTTGATATCACAAAACTGTACAAAGATCTGTATTCCTTTGACTCAAGTCAAGTCAAATGTTTAGGCTTGATCAAAGACCTTTGTGTCTCTCTAGTCCAATTCCCCAACAAGGCAATCTTAATGGACGTAGTAGTTGCCGACATTCCCACAAAGTATGGCATGCTCCTATCCAGATCGTGGGGAGAAAAATTGCAAGGGTCCCTTCAACTCGACCTCTCTTATGCCACTCTATCTATCTTTGGGCAACCAAAGAGACTATATAGAGAAACGTTAATGAAGTATGTGGTAAGCAGTGAGGAAAAGCCCCAAAATTTTCCAATTTACTCAATCCATTCCGATATGGATTCTTTTATTTTATTTAATGATAACACCAGCCCTCCAACTGATTATAAGCCATTATCTTTGGAGCAAAGAACGTACATCAACGAGGAATCGGTGGCCAATACCCATGAAATTGTCTCAACAGCCAAGGCAACCAACAAACAGCAAGAAGAACACCCCGAAATAGAAATTGTAAGTCTGCCCGATCCTCAAAAAACTGAAACTCTCAATACAAACCTCAAACAAGAAATCACATGGTATTTGGAGTTTGATGGTTCGGTTAACAAGTTAGGAGCAGGGGCCGGAGTATAGATTTACAATAATCATGATAATCACGCACAAGGCCATGCCTATAGACTCAATTTCAGATGTACAAACAACATGGCAGAGTATGAAGCTCTTCTCTTAGGCCTTAAGCTGCTCAAAGTCCTGGGAGCTACTAAAGTCTCCATCCTAGGTGACTCTAACTTAATTATACAACAAATGAAAGGTAATTTTGTCGCTAATGATAGTAGAATGAGAGCTTACAGAGATGCTGCCACCGAATTACTCAATGCCTTCAGTGAATTCAGGCTTGCCAAAATTGCACGAGATCATAATATTCATGCCCATAGTCTAGCAACCTTTGCTAGCACATGCGAGCTTCCCTTTGAACCAAATCACCACTTCACCGCTGAAATAAAACACAGACCTTCGATCCCTAACAATGTCAAGGATTGGCAGGTATTTCAAAATTATGCCCAGATTAACAGTTTCTTAACTCTTGAGAACAAATTATCCAACAAAAACATTGACATGGATGCCATGACCGACTCACAACAGCTAGCAGAAGAAAATCACCTGACTGTAACAGTTGTAATAGCTAAACAAATCCTTAACCCAATTGTTTTTAACAATACAAACATAGAACAGCTAAAACAAATTTGTTTAGAGGAAACAACCAAAGCAGAGGATGAGTTTATTGATCTAAAGAGTAATGTTCTACCTATTGGCCTTACTCCATTGGAAGACATGTTTGATGACAATGATGTGCCCAAAAAGCCGAAGATGGAACCTTTGAATGCTGCCATAGAACAACACAACATAGGAACAGTAGAGCATCCCAGAATGATTAAGTTGTCCAAAAATCTGCCCCCTGATCAAAAACTGAAATACGTGGATTTGTTCAAAGAAGATGTATTTGCCTGGAGTTATGAGGACTTGAAGTCCTATGACACCTCAGTGATCCAACATACCATTCCCTTAAAACCAAATCAAAAACTATTCAAACAGAAACTTAGGAGAATCAACCCCATGCTCCTTCCCCTTATTGAAAAAGAAATAAAGAGAATGTTTGAAGCAAGTATCATTGCACCCATCAGATTCTCTGAATGGGTATCTAATTTAGTTCCCACTAGGAAAAAAACAGGAGAGATAAGACTGTGTGTAGACTTGAGAAATTTAAACTAGGTCCCTCTAAAAGACCACTACCCTTTGCCCAAAATGGACCATATCTTGCAAAGAGTAGTGGGTTCCTCTAGAATTTCTTTACTAGATGGATTTTCAGGATTTAATCAAATACTTGTTCACCCGGATGACCAGGACAAAACAGCCTTTACCACACCATGGGGAACATTTAAGTACGTTAAAATTCCTTTTGGGCTGAAAAACGCTGGTGCTACCTTTCAAAGGGCAATGGATATTGCATTTTCTAAGGAGATACATGATTTCCTCGTATTTTACCTTGATGACCTGACCCCATTCTCCAAATCTGACCAAGAGCACCTTAAGCACGTAAGGCAAATTTTCATGACATGCAGGAAATATGGCATTTCCTTGAATCCTAAGAAGTCCATGTTTTCCCTTGAGGAAGGCAAGCTTCTAGGGCATATAATATCAAAAGATGGGATTAGAATTGACCCGGAAAGAATTCAAGCTATCCTTCAAATCCCCTATCCAAGAAACATAAAAGAACTGCAAGCATTCCTTGGAAAGATCAATTTCCTAAGGAGATTTATCCCAAACCTAGCCAAGCTAATAAGGCTATTGAGCAACATGTTGAAAAAGGATGCCAAGGTAAAATGGTCTCTTGAAACCAAGCAGACTTTTGAGAGTATAAAGACTGCCCTAACTCAGACGCCTGTCCTCACCAGCCCTCAATTCGACAAAGATTTTATCATTTTTTCCTTTGCATCTGAACACACTATAGCTGTTGTCCTTTTGCAAAAAGATGATCAAGGCAACGAAAAACCAATTGCTTTCTTCAGCCGAGCTTTGAGAGATGCACCCTTGAAATATCAAATTATGGAAAAGCAAGCCTATGTCCTGGTCAGAGCCATCAAAGATTTCATAATTTACATCTTATACTCCCACATGATCGCCTATGTCCCTAACGCTGTTGTAAAGAATATATTAACTCAAGAGGGACTAGAAGGCAAAAGAGGCAAGTAGATTGCCAGCATCCTTGAATACGACATTGAAATAAAACCCACCAAGCTCATAAAAGGACAAGGTTTAGCCAAACTAATGACCGAAACAAACTTCCAAGCCTTAGATATCAATCAACTGGACAATGAACCGGAGCTGGCGACTCCACATATCAGTGAAACCTTCCTGCAATCCCCATGGTATGCTGATATTTGCTTTGTATTGTTAAACCTGTGTGCTCCCCCAAGATTGTCCAGAACCAAGAAAAGATTTTTAAGGATGAAATCATCTAAATTTTGTGTTATAGATGGTGCTTTGTTTTGGAAAAATCATGAAGGTATTTTGCTTAATTGTCTAACTATAAATGAAACTAACAGCATCATGAAAGAATTCCATGCAAGGGACTGTGGAGGACACTTATATTGGAATTCCACGGCTGACAAGATCTTAAGGGCTGGTTATTACTGGCCCTCTCTATTTGCAGATGTAAAAAAGTTTACTGTCTCATGCCACAAATGCCAAATCTTTGAAGGAAAAGAAAATTACTGCCCTTGCCCCTGAAGCCCATTTCAACCAAGAAACCTTTCCAACAATGGGGTCTCGACTTCATTGGAGAAATTCACCCCTCTTCCTCAGTCCAACACAAGTGGATTTTAACAGCCACCGATTATTTCACTAAGTGGATTGAAGCCATTCCATGTAGGTAAGCCAACGACTCCACCATTATCCAATTCCTTGAGAGAAATATTCTTTCTAGATTCGGCTGCCCTGAGAAGATCATCACTAATAACGCTGCTACTTTCAAATCCAAAAAAATGATCAACTTCTGCCATAAATACCACATTACCTTAGGCCACGCCACAGCTTACTACCCTCAAGGTAATGGCTTGGCCGAATCTTCCAACAAAAGCCTCATCAATATCATAAAGAAATTGCTGGAAGAAAACAAAAAGAACTGGCACAGGAAGCTCACAAATGCTCTGTGGGCAGACAGACTTCCCACCAAGAAATCCATTGGGATGAGCCCTTATGAACTTGTATATGGCATGGAAGCCAAATTTCCTTCATCTTTGGGAATTCCTACTATTAAATTGTTGCAGGAAATTCAGGCTAAACCAAATGACATGCAGATAAGAGTTAATCAAACCATTCATCTTAAGCAAACCAGAGAACAAGTCTTCGACAGAGCTCAAATACTGCAAGAAAAACTCAAAAAGATGTTTGATAAGAAGGCAAAAGCAGAAGATTTCTGGGTGGGCGGAAAAGTTCTAAGATGGGATTCACGAAGAAAGGACAAGGGAAAACATGAAAAATTCGATTTTCTGTGGAAAGGTCCATACATCATCAGCACTGTGCAAGGCAATAATACTTATTTTCTCAAATCTCCAGATGGCAGCACAGCTGAAGAAGGCCCGGTCAATGGCTGAATGCTAAAGCACTACAATGGTCCTTTTGATTGAAAAGAGCAGGCGGAATTATATCCTGTACATAGAATGTTTGTATATACCAGCGTTTTGATTTTTTGTAAGAATCCACAGTGCTAAAGCACATAGAAGAAAGCAGGCAGTGCTTTACAGTTTAACAGCAGCGCAAGTGAAGGAAAGAGTTGTTACCAATCCAAAAGTTCAAATCAATCCAACAGTCAACACTAATAAAGTTCAAAGCATAACCATAACAGAAGAATCAAGGCAATCTGACCTGCTGTTCTTGACTTCTCACAAGGAGAAGCCATCCCCAAGTGGAGCCACTGTTAGCCTCCTCTTGCAGCAGGTTACTCATATTTCATGATTGACATTTTTCAAGCCAAATATGTCATACTTTGCATGCTGCAATGCTCCATATTTTCTAAACAGTCACCAAGAAGAGAAGGCTACTCAGAGTTCATTTAACTGCTTTCCAAATTTTGGAAAAGTCGTTCCAGTTTTGTACAATTTTCAGTTAAAGGGAGGTCCAAACAGCTTAATCTTTGTCTCCCTAGGTTTCAATTTCCTGTTTTAGAATATAGAGAATGAAAATCTGTCCAAATAGCTTAATCTTGGCAGAGTCTTAGATAGGTAGAGAATCAAAGGAGCCCAACTGCTTAATCTGGGCCCTTGGAAGAAATAAGGGTAGTTATAGATAGGAAGGCATAAAAAGAAAAATTGAAATGTTGGGTCTGCAAGTCTAAGTGCACCCAAGCCAAAAGAAGAAAAAATGTTAGGTAACTAGGCTGGGTAGGTGGTTTTGAGGTTGCAGAATCTTGATGTCTGTTCATGTTTTAAAGTACCATCTATACTCAGGTCACAGTCATCAAGTATTTTTCATATGAAGGAGCTCAAACCAGGCATAACTAACTTCCCTTTCTCCATCTCCCCGAAATCATTAACTAACTCCCCAAAAGAGGTCAAGATCTGCTTGATATCTCTTAGCTTCATCATTTTCCATGTCATTAACCTTGGTGAAGATCTGCTTCGCTCAAGGAGGGTCCATCCCTTCTCTATAAGGTTCTTTCTCCCCTTTGAAGCTTAAGATCTTTCAAATTTAGTGCTTTCTTGCCATCTCCATATTAACCACTGACATTATTATGTGGCTCCCTATTTATGTCCCTTTCCCCTTACTAAAACTATGTAAGTAATCCCCTTATGTAAATATCCCCCCCCTGGTTGAAAATAACCATAATTACCCCCGAGAATTGCTCAGTTTATCTGAAACTTGACAAGAACCCTCATGCTGTCCCTTCAAACCATCTCCTAATGCAATAAACTCCTTCCAAAGCATAAAATTCTTCTTTAAGTTATCGGACCCCTTCCAAAAAACCTCAAATACCCTTCAAAAGCACCTCTCCACTTCTTCCGATCGCAATAAACCCTTACCGATTGCCTTAACATTCTTTCGACCCTGGCAAGCCATCTTGCATCGGCATATCGCAATATTTTTACCACATAGGTGTGCCCCTTTCCTTTTTGCCCGATGCGATATCGCGATATCGGCGATCGGCAGTCGCAAGCATCGCATTTCCAAAATAAATACCCTCTCGATCTTCGCCGACGCGATATTGCGATCGCATTGGAAGAAGTTGATCGCATCGCAGTAACATATGAGTCACCCTGCCACGTCACCTGGCTGACGTCATCCACCGTACAGCTGACGTCATGCTGACGTCAGCATCCAGAAAAAGGGAAAAACGCACAAGTGCGAAAGTCGAGCTTAGGAGCTCCGGAACGAGAAACGGAGGTAGTTTTCGATGCGCGATTAGCGCGGAGCGCTAATCGCGCATCGCTACAGAAAATGAGCGATATTGGGGAATCTTTAGGGAATATTTTGATTCCTTGGCTCGTTTTGCACCGAAAAAGCCCGAAATTGCCCGGTTTTGCCAAATTAAACCGATTTGAAGACAGGAAAAGACCAGAGACAGAGATTAAAGACTATCAGATCAAATCTACAGGGAGAAAGCACGTCAAAGAGTATCAGTAAGCAGCGGAGACCATCAATGTAGCGGCAAAGAGTATCAGTGAAGATCTTAACAGCAGCCCAAAGCAGGAGAAAATTAAATACCTTCCATCAAAGTCAAAAAAGAGGGCGGAGCCACTCAAAACTCTCAAATCACGATTATTGCACATTTAACTCTCACCAAAACAGAGCTGCAACTCCCAAAGCATAGTTATTCCAGCAGTACTGCATCGAGCCTCCAAGGGCCACATTGCACTCTTTTTTATCCAGCTACCTTTGACACAGTTCAATAGATATTTACCTGCATTTAATTTTGGCACAATTTTAGGTTTAGAAAAGCTCTTTTTGCAGACATGTTTTAGGTCAATTGTAATAAATTGTTTGAGATAGTTGCACTATAAAGATAGCCCTGAATACTGTATTGGGGGGTTGGTTGGTTGGTTGATTGGTCAACAAGCTATCTTTAGCTAATTTTGCTCCAGGAGAGACTCGCACTGTAATACCTGATAGTTTCTATAATCAAAGACTGCTTATGAGCTTTTGGAGAATGGATTGTTCACTGTGTTTACCGGTTGAAGAGTGATTATGGAATTCTTGTGTTGTTGCATAACTCAATAAGTGCTTCTTACCTTTGTTTTCCATTTCATAAGTTACCATCTAAACAGCAGAAAAGAATATTAGCTTAGAATTTGTTTAAATACACTCTATGCTCAATTTCTATTGTTTCTTTATGTTTTCCTCCGTTTAGGCATAAATATGAATTGCACATGGCTCATGTTTGCCCTAACCTTATCACACATGACAGTTATCCAGGGATTCTTCATTGCCCCTAGATAGAGATCATCCTTCCCTCTATTAAGCCGAGTGAGAGATTCTTAAGTGCCTCTCATTCCTTACATGTCATTCACCCTTTTAGTTTAAAGATTGTGTTATGAGCATCTATCCTGCTTCGTATTTCTCTTACGACCAGGAAAACGCACTGATAATCCTAACCCATGACTCCATGCCCAATGGTTTGAAACTTATCACTTCATGAATTGCCTCTCTGCCTGAAAGCATTTTCCTTCCATCCAAACCCAAACAAAAACCCCTGAGCCAAAACCTAGCCTAAAATCATCAACAAAGTTGAATCATTAAGAGAGAGCCCTCTCTGATTGCAGGTGGGCTAGAACCTGCAATCCAAAGATTGGTTTGTGGTTACCTCGGTCATATCCCTACAGGAGCGTAGGGACAACCTGAGTGATAATAGTAGTGATAGTAGATTGAAAGGAATCTTGGATCTTGTGCATTATGATGTTTGTAGGTCTATTTCTCACAAGTACTTGGGTGGTCGTTTGTATTATGTCACTTTCATTAATGATTACTCTTGAAAAACATGGATTTATTTCTTAAAATGCAAGGATGATGTATTTGAGAAGTTTCAGGAATTCAAAGCACAGGTTGAGAATGCTACAAGGAAGAAGGATGAATACTCTAAGGTTTGACAATGTAGGAGAATATGTATCCAACAAATTGATTTCTTTGTGTAAGGATGTTGGAATTAAGAGGGAGCTAATAGTTCCCTACTATCCTCAACAAAATGGAATCATTGAAAGGAAAAATATAACCATTATGGAAGCTTCCAAGGCCATGCTTCATGATCAAGATTTGCCAATGTTTCTATGGGGAGAAGCTTCAAAGACAACTATTTATATTCAAAATACATGTCCACATTGAATCTTGGATTACATGATTCCTGAAGAAGTATTCACAAGGAAGAGACCCAATGTTGAGCATTTCAGAATCTTTGGTTGTCCCGTGTATATTCATGTGTCAAGGAGAAAAGTACAGAGTTGGATCCTTTTGAGAAGAAAGGAACTTTTGTTGGCTATAGTGAAAATTCTAAGGTCTTCAAGGTCCATGTACTAAGACAAAGTTCTATTGAAACCTGTAGGGATGTTATTTTTTGCCAGGATGTTGATTTTTGGAAGTCCAAGGGATCACACTTGGACTCTCATGGTGAGATGTATGTGGCTCCAAAGAATGTGGAA
>APFE031094700.1:3041-27704 GCA_000404065.3 Pinus taeda | reverse complement strand
CATCAAATGCCGCCTGGTTCACAGGCTCAGTACGGATACCAGCAGCCCCAGGGACAAAATCCTTACATCCCTTATCAGAATTACCAACAGCCGCAGGGTAATCCTCAACCGAATTATCAACAACTTGCTAGTCAATATGGTAACCAATGGGGCACTGGGGGGCAGAACCAGCAACCTGGTTTCGGGAACAACCCCTACGGACAAAACCGTTATGGACAAGGCCCTTACGGACCAGGTCCATCAGGACAAGGACAATGGGGGCAACCTGGAGCTGGGTGGAATTCTGGTTCCACCTCATATCCGCCGCAAATGTCGTTTAATCCTCAATTACCATTTCTAGCCACATTGGAACTGCCTGATGTGTCAAAGCTGAAAAATGATCCCATTCTGCATGATTCGCAGTGGCCACCAATTCCAACTAAAATTCCAAGTGACTGTCCCAAATTCGATGGGAAGGCCGGAGAGGACCCTCAGGCCCATGTCATGACGTATCACTTATGGTGTTCGTCGAATTCATGGCTCGACAATTCAATCCGACTTCGCCTCTTTCAAAGGACTCTCACGGGTTCGGCAGCAAAATGGTATATCGAATTGTCTCGTCCATCATTCCATGATTTCAATTCGCTGGCTATGGCATTTTTGAATCACTTTCAGTTACCCATTCGGTATGAGACGGGGACTCATCTCCTTACGTCTCTTAAACAGAACACTGCTACACATATCTCCGATCATATTCATGAATGGAGAAGGCGTCGCAGGTTAATCAAGTTCTGGATACCTGATTTCCTCCTTACCGACTGGTTTACTACCTCCTTTGTCCCCTAGATTGCAAGGGACATCGCCATGGGGGCATGCGTAACTGAAGAGCAAGCGATTGCGCGCGCTCAGTACTTAGACTTAGTCTATTCTCAGTCTGGTACTTTGTATGATTATTTGCCAGACGCCCCTAGGCCCGGCACATCCAAGGCTCCGCCCAAACCATCTGTTGATGGAGTCATCGGCTCTGTAGCCCAGGCCCCTAAAAAGTCATCCAACTATGGGAAGCAGAAATCTAGTTCACCCAACGAGAACTCTTCCCAGGGCATTGTTATTTCTAGTACTACTTCCGAGGTGAATGCCGTGCAGTCTTCTACGGCAGGCAAAGCCTCGAAGGGTAAGAAAAAGGAAAAGGGAAAGGGGAAGAATAAACCCGATCAACCCAAGCAGGGATCGTCTAAACCTCCTGGTGAGGAAGGCGCTAAGCGTAAGCCTAAGTACCCCTGCCTCATTTGTGAGGAAGACCACTATACTAAGGACTGCCCTAGGAGGGCCGAAGTTAGTCGGTTGTTGAAAGGTGCTCAAGGGATCCCCACTGTTTTGAAAGAACCCTTTCCCTCTTAGCAGACCCAGATGGTAGTTGATCCTTCTTCATCCTCTCCTTTCAGTTCCCAGGTCTTCATGGCTGGAACTATTCCGATCCATGTATCTACTCGAGCTAAGGATTATCCGTCGTCCGCAGGGAAGGAGCCACAGGTTCCCTCAAGTGCTCCTCCGTCCAGCTTTGGCCCACTCCATATCGAGAGGCCGAGCACCGAGACGACAATCCGACCCCCTCCCAAAGGGGTACTCAGAAGGTCTTCCTAAAACCCAAATGCTCGTGCTGCCCAACACTACAGCATCGTGGAGGATTTAGCGCAGGCTCCGTCTGCCATGTCCGCATTAGAGGTCCTTTAGAGCTGCCCCCCCAAGAGGAAGTCCTTGCTATCGGCCATCGGTGGCATAGATCCAATGGACTCGGATTTAATCACTTTCGATCTCGAGAGTCATGTGCCGTGACTGCCTCATCAGATAGCTTTCCTCATACAAGTCGTCATCAATTCTAAAACAATTCATCGTACGGTTATTGATGAGGGCGCCTCGACCTGCATCATGTCTGTTGCATGTTGGAAAGCCATCGGGTCTCCGACGTTGAGTCAGTCCCCGACGACCTTGGAAGCGTTTGACGGGAGAGAGTCTCGTCCGTATGGTATCCTTCAACGGCTACCGATTACCTTAGAAGGGAAGACCGTAGAATTTGAAGTTGAAGTTGTAGACGCTAGTCTTACATATAATCTTCTTCTGGGCCGAAGCTGGACGTACGCTATGCGCGTGGTAGCTTCATCTCTCTTCCGTGTCATTCGCTTTCCCCATCAAGGGAAAATTGTCACGGTTGATCAACTCTCGTTTTTCGCTTCCTCTTCTGAGGGAAATGTACCCTTCGTTGAGCATACCTCAGTTCCATATGAAAATGTGGGAGTCGGGCTCTTCAAAGAACCCGCCCTTATGGGTGGCTTTTCCCTCCCACCTCCCAACTTCACCTCGATCTCTATGATCTCGATTTGTTCTGATCCTTGGATTCTTCCCTCCATCGACCAGATAGAACCTTGGGGCGAGGAGATGCCGTTGAGTCCAGCCGAGCTCAACTACATTGAAATTTTCGCTGCATCGGCTTCTCATGATGAACCCACCGTCTCGAGTGGGGCTCTTGACTCAGATGATTTTCCCCCTTGGTTAGGAGAATACACCTCCTCGGATCCATTGAAGGAAACATTTCCTTCCGATGAGGCTATTATAGAGACCATGTCTCTGGATGAACGAACGTGGTTCCCTCTTCACCACCGTTCTTCCTTTCTCCCTACCTTTTAGGAAACGCTTCTTTGTCTTGAGCGGTTTGCTCCATGTCTCCCTTCTCAACCCCTTCAGACGCCCATTCAGATTTATCACACATCGTCCGAAGGGAATCTAGGGAACATCACGCAGACTCAACCAATCGACATCGCTGTTAAGGAAGGGATCGTCGAGAATATTTACATAGGAGTGACCTGCACTCCTGAGGAGATTCAGGTTTATATCGCTCTTTTCCACAAATTTCGTGATGTCTTTGCATGGTCCTATGAAGAAATTCCCGGTATTGACCCATCTATAGTAGTGCACGAGATACCAACGTATCCCGGGGCAAAACCTGTTCGCCAGCGTTTGCGTCCCGTGCACCCCCGTAAGGCAGCAGCCATCAAAGCAGAGGTAGAAAAGCTTCTTAAGGTGGGATCTATTTATCCCATCCCACTGACAGAATGGGTCTCAAATATCGTCCCTGTCGACAAAAAACAGGGCACCATTCGTGTCTCCATTGACTACCGTGACATCAACAGAGCTTGCCCAAAGGATAACTACCCCATGCCATTTATTGATCAGCTCATCGCCGAGTGTGTGGGTAGCGAGATATATTCTTTCATGGATGGATTTTCTCGTTACAACCAGATTAACATTGCTCCGGCAGATCAACATAAGACGGCCTTCATCTGTCCCTGGGGCACCTTTGCTTATAAAAAGCTCCCCTTCGGCCTCAAAAATGTCGGCGCTACTTTTCAGCGTGCGATGTCGTATGCTTTCCATGATATCAGACACATCGTACAGCCATATCTGGATGATCTCCCCGCTCATTCAGCTAAGCACGCGAACCATCCATCGCACCTTCGTGAAATCTTTTTTCGTTGCAGACACTATAATATTCGCTTAAATCCGCACAAATGTGTCTTCTGCATGGAATCAGGTCAACTACTCGGGTTTATCGTCTCCCGAGAGGGCATCCGTCTAGATCCCCTTAAAGTCGAGGCAATTGTGAATCTTCCTCCCCCTGTAACTTTGTGGCAATTACAGAGTTTACAGGGAAAAGCTAATTTTTTAAGACGGTCCATACCAAACTATGCCGAGGTGGCAAAGGGTTTTACCCGGTTACTGAAGCGTGACACCCCATTCCGATGGGATACCATAGCCGAGGAGTCGTTTGCTCATCTCAAAACTCTCCTGGTTTCCGCCCCTTTGTTGCGGCCTCCAAATTACCATCGTGACTATACGCTCTATTTGGCTGCTGCCGATACCACTATCGGCATGGTTTTGGTTCAGGACAATGATGATGGCATCGAGCATGTCATTTATTATCTTAGTCGCAACTTATTAGACACAGAGACTCGATACGCATATGTCGAGAAGTTGGCTCTCGCCGCGGTTTGTGTCGTCCAACGGTTCTGCCACTACATTCTGTTGCATACTACTACGGTGATTTCAGATTGTAACCCCATGACCTATATTCTTTCACGACAATTGTTGGGGGGCAAGTACTCAAAGTGGATCGTAATCCTCCAAGAGTTCGACTTGGAATTTACTGTAGCCAAGTCAAAGAAATCACTCGTTTTTGCTGAACTGTTGTGCTCCTTGCCATCTACCGCTACTTCCTCGCAGATAGAGGAGTCGATTCCATATGAAACTCTTTTCCTGATCAGCACCCTCGATCCATGCTATGGGGACATAATTGTCTATTTGCAGACGTCCTCCTTCCGCCCCGAGACTTCGAAAGATGCTCGTCGGCAGATTCGTCACCAAGCTCAGCCATATCGCATAGTTGGGGACACCCTATACCGCCTTGGGGTTGATTCGGTTCTTCGTCGATGTCTCACCTTCGAAGAAGCTGAAAGAGTTCTAAATGACTGCCACTCTGGCGCTTGTGGTGGTCACATGTCTGGATACGCTACCGAACAAAAGATCCTTCGTGTTGGCTACTTCTGGCCTTCCATCTTCAAAGACTGCATTCTTGCCGTCCGTTCATGTCACGAATGCCAGATATACCAGCGGAAGATGCGTGCGCTTGCTGCCCCTCTACACCCCGTAGTGACCGTTGGCCCCTTTGCTAAGTGGGGCATCGATTATGTGACATGTAACCCTCGCTCAGCCGGGGGGCATGGTTACATCATCGTTGTTGTCGATTACTTTACAAAATGGGCCGAGGCAATGCCCACATTGTCGAAAGATGGTCATACGGCGGCATAGTTTCTTTTAAACCATGTTATCTCTCGGTTTGGAGTTCCACAAGCCATTGTCACTGATCACAGAAAACATTTCCGTAATCATATGATGGTCGAGTTGACAACCCAGCTTGGACTTAGGCATGATAGTTCCTCTCCATACTATCCTCAGGCCAACGGTCAGGTTGAAGCCGTGAACAAAGTCTTGGTCACGATGCTTCAGAGAACTGTTGGCATGCACAAGTCTAATTGGCATTTGATGTTGTTTTCTGCATTATGGGCCTACCGGACCTCCGTGAAGGATGCCACCGGCTTCACCCCTTTTCAGCTAGTATATGGGCTGGAGGCAACCCTTCCAATTGAGTGTGAGATTCCTTCACTCAAATTAGCCGTCGAGTTACTTCCCGAGACTACTCCTGCAGAAGAGCAGCTTCTTTACCTGGAACGACTAGATGAGATGCGTCGTCCAGCCTCCCTTGCTATCGAAGCTCAAAAGAAGCGGGTGAAAACCCACTTCGATAACTCTGTTAATCCTCGCTCTTTCGTCGAAGGAGACTTGGTACTGCTCTACGATCAGGCTAGTGATAAACTAGGAGCAGGAAAGCTCGAGCCAATGTGGCATGGGCCCTACATTGTGAAATGAGTTCTACAGAAGGGTGCCTATGAGCTGATCGATTATGAAGGAAATCCCCTGGACAGGCCCCGCAATGGGCTATATCTTAAGAAATATTATGCCTGAGTCCAGGCACTCTCTCATTTATTTTTTACATGCATATGCTTTTTTACAGTATGTTTAGTGTGTGTGCGTGTTCATTTGATTTTTGTCTTAGTGTGTCGGCGTGATCGCTGCTTATTGTGTCTTTTGCTTCTGAATAGATGTCTGGATCACCTTACGTTGGTTTCGCTTATGGTGCTTCCCGCAGTACTCGCAATCTGTCATCTGCGGCATGGGTGATCTACGATCCTCATGGTGAGTTAGTAGATATTCAAGGTGTGTGTCTAGGTTGTACAACAAACAATGTAGCTGAATATAGTGTTGTAATTGAATTATTAGCCGAGGCGATTAACCTCGGAATCCGCTCATTGGTTGTAAACTTAGATTCACAGCTTGTAGTCCACCAACTCAATGGACAATATTTCGTCAGAGATCATCGCATATTAAGGTTGTATTTACGTGTTAAGTTATTGGAAATAGATTTTGATTATATTACTTATCATCACATTCCAAGAAGACTTAATGCTGTAACTGATACATTGGCTAACTATGTATTAGACAAAACATTTGCGAAACATGTAAACTCAATAACATAAAGAAGCATAAGATACAATAAAAACACCATGTATATATATATATATATATATATATATATATATATATAATATATATATATATATATATATATATATATATATATATATATATATATATATATATCGTGTGGCGCACTAAGGCGCTCAAAAAATAAGTGTACATGTCTCAATAAATCCGACGTTCTCAGTACATCTAAGACGTATGTCTCTCAAAACAGCAGTGGAAAATAAAACCTAGGCGCCTACTGTGGTGGGTTATGCTCTCTGTAGCATGCCACCCACCTCAAAAGGTGGTGCATCCTGGGTTCTACACCCACTGTATGGATCTGTGCGGCTAGGGGGACCTCCTCGATCCCCTGGTAATCTGGGACTCCTGCTAGTAAGCCCTCAAGATTGTGCAGCACGGTCTCTGTCTGGTCGCCTCCTACAGGAGCCAAGGCCAAGACGGTAGTGCCTTGCTCCTCCCTCTGTGCCTCTGGAGCCAGGCCAAGGGGTCTCATGGGTCCCACATCTGCACAGCATAAGCATTTATTAGGACATGTACATGAAACAATTCAAAAAAATCACAAAAATGAAAATCAAAAAGAGATCAAGTGTTTACCTCCATCATCCCACTGCTCTCCCGCAGGCAATGGCATGTCAGGATCACCACGGAAGTCGATATCGGCGTACGGCCAGTCCTCGACGAAGATAACCTGGCAATCTAGCCACTCTCGGAAAAAGATGCCCCACGACACTGAGCGACCGTCACCTCCACGTGGCATGACCCGGGCCCATTTGGTGGCCCTCGTCTCTCATGCGTTGTTAGGCGGGTCTACCACCATGGTCTGCAGCCGAAGGGCCGGCACCCGCTCAGAGTGGAAGAAGGAGCGATCCGTAGCCGAACTGCTTTGACTCTCCACGTCGGAAGTTACTCAATTGCCTCTTCATGCTATTGGTCACAGCTGTTTCCCAGTTGAAGATCGTGGGCTGTAAGCACTCGAGAGCCAGTAACAGGTTGGCCTTTGAGGCCTCATGGTTAGCCAGACTTCCTGCTGCCCACGTCACTAAAAAGAGTATAGTGCGGAGGAGTATGTCGCCATGTGGTCCAGCACCCACTGATGGGATGCTTGCTTTCCCGCTCCGTGTTTTTATTGCCTGTGGGCATACACGGGCCATCAGCTGATCAAGCGTCTCACCACTAGGATGTTGCCCCTCCAGGATGGGCATCACGCCTCGGCGAGACAATCCAGTCAAAAAATAAATGTCGGAGGAGTCGAACTCTATGTCACGACCTCGGATGGTAAATTTCCCATCCACTGGGTTCCAGGCTCTGATCAGAAGCTCTAGAAGGTCTGGCTGAGCCCTCAAGCGCGGAGTAAGGAAGAACTTGAGCAAACCGCATGCGCGCATTGTGTTTCGGCATCCGGCATCAGCAAAAGCGGCCACATCTTCATTATCGTGGGCCCTCTCTTGCCATACAAAGGCCATTATGTCCTGCAAGATCACCCAAAAATCATTAGGTTTCCTGCATTTGGAAATTGTCCATTTAATTATTAAAAACCAATCTTCACGGCGCTAGTGCGACTGTTTCTAAAACAGCCGCGCTGGAAATAGCGGCCTGTGTATTTTTCTCTGGGTCAGCGCGGAAGGACACGGGTTTTCCGCGCTGACCCGGAAAGTGGTGTGTGCTGGTAAAATCGGTCAGCGCGGACCCGATGGGCGAATCCGCGCTGACCGAGAGCGCACCTACGCTCAAAAAATTTGGCCAAATGGCCAAATCCTACGGTGAAATTGCCTGAAAATGGAATCAAAATGAAGCGTAAGGCAAGAGGGACCTACCTGGAATCAGCTGTCGGAAGATCGATGTCCGGATGATGAGGAATTCGCTCCGTCAACTTTGTAGTTCTCCAACGTTCTCCAAAGTTCAAATGGTAAAATGGTAAAAATGATTTTTACACATCCCTATTTATGGTAAAAAATTCCTAATTTGACTATAGTTTTTATGAATGTGGGTTTTTTGCCATAGTTTTCCATGAATTTAATTCTGATGTCATTATATTATGCCTTGATGCATATTTTATTATGTTTTTCGACATATCGAACGGGTTTACGTGGGTGTTTCTCTTATGCAGGTCCTCGGAATCGACGGAATCGCGGTGGATTTATGTGCACTTGGTCCCAAAAATGTCGTCTTTAAGCTCTTTTCTGACATAAAACAAGGAAAGATTGCCGAGCCTCCTCTCAGCTCGTCAAAAGGAACGAGAGGTGGTCGCTTTTAAAGCTCCTTTTCGACCGTTTAAACCAACAAAGATTGCCGGGTGTTTATCGTTTCACATTCGTTATTGGTGCTGAAACGACGTGCTTTTGACTGCTTTTTTACTTTTTCGGGTCAGAGTCTATTTACGAAAAGTACTCCTCGGTCATAATGATCAGGAGGTTCTTTCGAGCATCGTTTTATACTTTTTTGGGCTCGAGAGACACAACTTTACAAAAAAGCACCCCCCTGGAGTTCTCTTTTCAGCTGTCTTTTCAAACTCTCTAAACATGAAAAGACGCCAAGTTCTTCCTTTGTCAGACTCGTTAAAACTTAATGACATCGGGCTCTGTTAGAATGACGCTCTTCAAGCATATGCTATCCCCGTCAAGCTTGTCATCCCAAAATAATCGTGGTACTCGCCAGAAATGGTGGGGGAAATAAAGGAACCGTAACTATCGTCATCGGCAGTATGTCGCTCTTGAACATGGCACTGTTTGCATTCGTGTCTGGGTGGGGACATCTCATCTCGTTTCGCTTTTGCCTCCATGGGTTTGGGTTATCCTATTTCGGCCATTCATCTACTCATTGTCCTGTCATCATGACCTCTGATCATTTGACCCCAAATACTGCCAAATCCGTCGTTGTGCCGCCGATATGTTCAAGAGAAGTTGTCCTCTGCAAGTATAACCTCCCTCTGATATTTCACGCAAAACATATTGTCTCTTTTCGTCTCGTGTCGATGATGCCGGAAACATTATGGCCCACCTTCGATAAATATCACTTCCTGTCGACTTCAGCTCATTATCCAGGAGTGACCTAGAGACTCCCTTCAGGTACCTTGGAGCCTGCATGCCTCAATGGCAGGTTCTTCGTGTTCGACACGAGGTTTTCATCATTGGCCTTCGATCGGATGACTCTACGGGTGTTCGACACCGGCTCATTCCTTCGGACGCCGTGGATTGTACCTATAGGACCTTGAGGACCATCGTCATTATTGGTGGCCCCTCTCACGTCTGTTAACAGCTTTCATCATTGGCTGGTAATCAGACGATGTTCAAGCATGTTCGACCTCGACTCCTATATTCACATGTTTGGACTTGTACTTTGTCCGGGATTTGATGGAGCGCAAGACCCTGGTTCTAGTCCATTGTGGGCCAAGTTGCGATTTTGTGGATCATCATTACATGACTCATTGATGGATGGCTGCGACCATACCTGAGTCTTTTAGGATGGCTGCGACCATACCTCTTATCATTATGGTCTCTTCAGCTGGGTGGCTACGTCCATACCGCAGACCTTCTTCATATGTCTTTTTGGATGGCTGCGCCCATGCCTAGACTACATGTAATTAAAATATCAGTTGTATCTGCCTGCAGGTTCTTCCTGGTGGTGTTCCGGTCCAGCAGTCTTGTAAAACATTTCACCCCTCCCACTCTCTCAGGCTTCATGCTTTAGGGGGCATCTGTTACACAGTAAAATGTCACTCCCACCTTGTCAGTCTCCCTACTGTGTCATTAAATCACATCCACCATGCTCATGCTCTCTGAAATGGCCAAAAAACCCTCCTTGCCTAAGTTTATTGGATCATTGCGACTGTTCCTAAAATAACCGCGCTGACTGGCGGATGATAGTGTAACTGGTGCGCTGCCAGCGCGGAAGCACACGGATTTTCCACGCTGGTCGAATTTCATAAGCAGCGCACCCTCCGCTTGTATCATTTCGCGCTGACCATACCTCTTCTGTAATTGAGATGCGATGCCAGTGCGCCAGCCCAGTTTTGCACCCGCGCTGATCCTATTTGGGCGAGTTTGTTCTAACAGCCAGCCTTCCAGATGACTCCAGGCTTGGCTGTTAGCTTTGTAAAGGTCGCCATCCTTTCTCTGGCATGTCTGTTCGCCTGGTCACCCACTTTTCTTGGGGGAAATCTCATTCCTTTAACTATTCATGGAGACTCCTTCTCCTATATAAGCTTCCACCATTTCCATGAGCAGCTAGTTTGGAACATATAGACTTTGACATAGAGGAATTCTTAGTGCATTAGTGCTGCTCTTTGTAGGCATTTGGTGTGTTGTGTGAGGATTTCTATAGAGCTTAAGGAAAGTTATGAGTTTGTTGCCTTGTATGTGAGAGAGAGACCTCTTTGACTTGGGAGATCTACTTCAAAGGTGAATGCTTATGAGACATGCTGGCTGGACCCTCTAGAGAAGGACTCAGCGTCAGAACTTTGGTTGTACCTTACTCTATTTCTAATTAATAAAGATAGATGACTATTGTTATGGTTCCATTCTCATTTGTCTTATGAATGATTAATGTGAATTACATCTTTTCTGACTGAAGTATAGTTGTTTTTGGTAGATTTTACGCTTGTGTTTGTTCTCTCTTTGCTTGTGCAGGTGTCTGCCCATGAGGATAGTGGAGGAGTGTGATCAGCTAGAGCGAAGGAGCGAGAGGATCATCTCTTCATCAAACATAGCGCTGGAATCCAAGTAGGTGTTCTTCACCCTCTTGTTAATTACAACTAGGAACTTGTAGAGTAGCATTGATTGATTGTTGCTAGACCCCTTTTGGGCTAGTAGGGATCGCCTCTATCCGTAGAGGGGATTTGCCTCTCCAACAATTTGGTGACTCCGCTAGGGAGCTTGCTTGTCTC
This sequence comes from Pinus taeda, assembly GCA_000404065.3. NCBI lineage: Eukaryota > Viridiplantae > Streptophyta > Pinopsida > Pinales > Pinaceae > Pinus > Pinus taeda. Next base: position 16,687 of record APFE031094700.1, on the reverse strand, counting down.
TTTGTGGTTCATCCTTGTTTTCGGATTTAATTATTGCTTTCTTGTCAAGGATTGGGGATCAGTTTGCTGTTGTTGGTTTCCTAGTTCATCCTGGGAACTACTTTAATTGTCTTAAAAGCCTGTTGCTTTGGTTTGGGGATTTTTGGTTCTTTTTTGCTTGTTTTTTAGCCTCAGCGCATTTTATTTCAAAACAGTTGCGCTGACATCGCACATCTGTTTTTTTGCTTTTCCTGTCATCGCGCTTATACATTTAACAGTCGCGCTGACCTTGTTTTTAGGTCAACGCCCTTTATCCGTGTCCTTCTGCGCTGACAACGCAAAGTTGCTACAGGCGTTGCCTTGTCATCGCTTTGTTGCGCCGGAATCCAAGTAGGTGTTCTTCACCCTCTTGTTAATTACAACTAGGAACTTGCAGAGTAGCATTGATTGGTTGTTGCTAGACCCCTTTTGGGCTAGTAGGGATTGCCTCTATCCGTAGAGGGGATTTACCTCTCCAACAATGGCCCTATTGCCAGCAGGTGTCTATAGCCTCGACAGGGATGCCTTTTAACCCCACAAAATGTCTGTGTCCCATCTATTAGATATAAATTCAAAGTCAATTGAAAGCATTTACATTTTTTTTAGAAGTTAATTGAAGGTCATTGACTTGGCTTGGTAACCAGCTAAGAACAGTGCCATTCACAAGAACTAACAAGAATGAACAAGTTGGCTCGTGATGAGACCTTTTGTCTTCTAGCTTTTCAACTGAAAGCCATTACCCTGGCTTGGTGACCAGTTGCGGTAATGTAATTCTTGTTAGGAACCATAATCATGGTAGGTCGTCTCATAATGAGACCTCCCATCCCTCAATTAATCATTTAAAAAGAAAATCTGACTATAATTAACCTTAAATAGGTTACTTAATAGGCGGGGAGGCAAATCTACTCCTTAAGAGCATGGGATGGTGTGAAACGTTTATTACTAATCTTTAACGATTGGTCCTTCTACTCTAAAGACTCATTTTAAAGAAAACATCTCAGATAATGATTCAAAGATTCCTTGACTTGATCATGCTAGGGTTCTCATGAGAGCTCATTAGGGTTTTATAGGGGTGGTCCACCATAGGAGTCCTTTCATCAATACCTTCAAAGAGAAACTTGAAATGATTTCTTGGATGACAGTTTGTTAGAATGAATAGGTCAAAAGTATGTTTTTAAGCTTATGAATGGAAAGTACTAAATACAACAATAACAATCCCCCTAACTGACCCAATGATTAATTTCAACCAACAATCAAAGTCACTTTATAGAATATGAAGAATTAAGAGTGAATTTCTTCTCACAAGTCTTGCCAAAAGAGTGCTTAATGATAGAAATTCCAATAGTTGTTCCTTAGGAATTGCAGTTTCAAGAGTGTTATTATACAATTTTATTTCAATTGACATTTTTATTCATTGTTCTAATACTACCCTACCCTAATTTAGAGAGAGGAATATCTCCTTCAAATGTAGAAGTACTTCCAATGTAGCCATATGCATAACATAATTCTAAATATATTCACACTTAGTTTTAAATAATAAACTTCAACACATACCAGAGTATGAGAAACCATTTTCTTTGATTGATATGGTACCAAGAGATGTCGAATGATGAGGGAATAAGGTGTGTTAATGACTGCTTGAAACCAAGATTCAATCATTAGGGGACTTTTGAGGTCTAAAATGGGCCTCCTAAGGAAATAATAAAATAATAGTGGAAATAATAAAATAATATTAGTTTACATCATCAAATTTTAGAGGGAAAAACGAAAAACTAATTTTCAACTCGTATTTTCAACTTATCTCCCTATGGGTTTACTCAAATTTCGAGCGGCAAGACTCGTTGGATGCAAATTTTGATTCCTAATCTAATGAGTACCCATGTTGCATACTTTTGATGGACCCTACTACACAAAAAATGAGAAATACATGAAAAACATGATTGCAATCACGTTGTTTCATGTATTTCTCATTTTTTGTGTAGCAAGGTCCATAAAAAGTATGCAACATGGGTACTCGTCGGATGGTGAATCAAATTTTGTATCCAACGAGTACTCTCGCTCGAAATTTGAGTAAAACCTTACAGAGATAAGTTGAAAATATGAGTTGAGAAAGTAGTTTTATTATTTTTTAATCTTTTTACTTTTTTACTCCAAAAATGGTGAATCATCCCCCATGGTCGACATCATCTTGAATCATATTGGTTATTATAAAGTAGATTTTGGTTGTAAATTTTTCTTAGGAGGCCCATTTTAGACCTCAAAATTCCCCTAATGGGGATCCACATATTTATGATACTACAACTCGTACAAATCTTCCACAACTTGATAATCACTCCCTTGGAGGCATGAAGGATATGGAGAAAGACAAAAGGAAAATCCCTCAAGTTTAGGCTCAAATATTTTCTTTTCAGATTGACAAGAATGGTGAAGGATAATTCTAGGATGTTGAGCAACAATAGTTTTAGAATAGGTTCCAATTATAGATTGCTCCTCTGATGGTCTTTAAATTAGATCTTCTTGGGGTGAATGTTCTACACTAACAGTCGATGTTTCCAAACTCACCCCTTCCCCCAACCTCAAAGATATATTATTACACACAACAGGGGAGTCAATGAGAAGAACATGTGTTTTAAATTGTTGTGCAACCTCCTTGTTAGGATTAGGGTTAGGTCTAGGTTTACAGGTGGACTAGGGTTAGGTCAAGGGTTTGGATTAGAGTATGGATTAGAGTTTGGATTAAGGTTAATGTATGGATTAAGATAAGGGCTAGGATATGGATCAGGGTAAGGGCTAGGAAATGGATTAGTATAAGGGATAGGGTATGGATTAGGCCTAAGGTATGGATCAGAGTAAGGTTTCACACGTAGCTGAGACCATTGAGGAGGATGACTTGGTGATTCATTAACTGGGAATTTTCATTGTTTTTATTGATTTTGTATGAAATATTTCCTTAGGAAAGGGGATCCAAACCATTCTTGAGGCCATGGGGATATTTAATTCGAGGATGAGGTCCAAGGAGAGGGCCACTATGGCCATGAAGTAAGGTATTCAATTGGAGTACTAAAAGTTTTCCATGGAACTGCAGGATTATAAATCTGTTGAGGAACCTTCTCAGGACAATAAACATTATTCCTAGTATTAAATGAGGTTGGTTTTTGAGTTATACCTGGTGGTTGATTCGATTCCTTACTTGATTTCTCGAGTACCTTTAGTAATCCTGGCAATGATGGGAAATGTTCTATTGCATGAATCTCTTCACAAATTATACAAACTTTTAGGCTACTAAGTGGACACTTTCCAAGGAAGTGTTTCATTCTACAGTTGGTGAAAAAGATCAACAGTGGTTCTTCATCCTTCTTTTGTTCTTCCTGCAAATCATCCAATTTTGAAATCAAAGATTTAATAATATCATTTTTATGTTCTAACAAAATATTATATTTTTCACTTGTGATTTCTTCATTGGATGATTTGTATATCTCTGTAGCAGCATCAAAACTCGTTATTGAATGATTCCTCAAAATGCCATTTTCCTATTTTCAACAAACTGACTGATATATTCTATTCAGCACTGGATATATATATATATATTATATATATATATATATATATATATATATATATATTATATATATATATATATATATTATATATATATATATATATATTATATTATATATATATAGGATAGGATAGATAGATGGATAGATAGATAGATAGATTATATAGATATATCTATATATCTATATAATATATATGTATATGTATATGTACATATACATATACATATAATACATACATACATACATACATACATACATACATATATATATATATATATATATATAGGGGGTGGGTGGGTTCTTACAACATCCGAGAAATAAAAAAAAGCTTCAAATAACCACGATATGCAAGAAAGAAAGAAATACATTCAAAGAACATAAACTTGCAAGAGAAACTAGGTGAAAAGAAAACCAAACTGCTGCAGGTCACCAAGGTCAATCCCCTAAGCACCTCCCCAGTAGTGACACCAAAATTTTGGGTGTAGTATATGTCTGACTAATGGACCAACATTTAATTGTCAATCTGGGGATTCGTAAACTTGGAGACACAACATTGGAAATGCCAGAGAAGGGCTTCAACAACCTGCAAAACAAAACCCTAATTTATCTTACAAACAACACTTGTTATCCACTCCAATCCGGTAAGCAAAAGTAATCATTAAAAATTATGCTTGCAAAACCATTAATAACGTTCTAAGTTCTAGAAAACAACGCATAAATTCTCAATTCAATTCCTACACTAGATTTGACAATTTCATTAAAGGAAAACGAACTTGATCAATCTAGACACTAACTACTTCACTCATTAACTCATTAGGCCAACTGAGATCACAAATGAAATAAATGATCAAGAAATACAAATAAAACACAAGGCTTAATCCCCTAATTCCGAAAGAGTGCATAAAGGAATCCAAACAAGGCTTTAAACATTTTTTTAATACTTTAACTTTTCACCCTTTGTGTGGTCAGAAGTAAAGTGTGGCAATCATGGTGTACTTAACCAAATGAATAAACTTTCATAACATAAAATATGATACTATGTCTCATTTCCAAGAGGTATCTCAAAAAAAAGATTTAAAACCTTGTCTAAGGGAAATATTTGCAAAAGAAACTAAAATCAAAACAAGAACCAAACTCTGAAAGAGAAATGATAAATTGAAAAATCAATTTTTCAGCAAACCCTTACACATGAGTTCATTGAAAGCACCAAAAATACTCATTCCATAGAAACCAATCACAAGATGAAATAATTTACATCATACCTTATTCAAATGAAACTTTTTTGGAAACCGGTCAATCTTCAATTGTTGGGTTGTACACGCACTTTTGTCCTTAATAAGACTTGGTTACTAAAGCCAAAGGAACAACATTACAACAATAGGAAAGTCTCAAATAAGGAAAAAGAAACAAGATCAATTCCTACACTCAAATATACATATATTGACTATTGAATATAGCTTGAATCGTTGGCAAAGAAACTTAAAGATTTAGCAACTTCACTATTTCTTACATTTATGCTTTGTATCACAAAATCTCCCGAAAATTCCATATTCCTTCAATATGCTACATTCGAAACACTTCAAGGGTTTTGAAGAAAGATATTGTTAAGTGTTGTTACCATATTATAATATTTTTCAAAACCATCAAACTGAGGTTACCGATACCCAAGAAATGACTTCACAAATATATCTTCCAGTTTTCAAGTTACATACAAAATATAATATCCAACTTCAAGGTAACTTTCATACAACCCAAAACTCACGATGATGGAACAAGGTGTCAAGGTAATTGAACTCTTGTTGTAATCAAATCTTAATAGGGGAAGAAATAGTTTCAAGAATCGATCTAAACACAGTATTAATTCAAATAGAAATAACACAAATAAATCTTAAATGTATACAGTGACTCCTCAAATCTAAACTATGAATACTCCAAATCACACACAGTTCATATATTTGAATAAGACCGAGTACTGGAAACAAATTATTAAACAAGTTTCATAAGAATAATCAACTAATAAACATGCACACCACAATGTTATGCTTCAAGGAAAAAAAAGACACACACAATGCTATCTAATAGAGGAGTAACGAGCTGGATTAGCTGGTCCCAAGCCAACCAGCTCGCACCCTCCTTAAATACAAATTAAACTACAACACAATGAGAAGTGTTAACAAAATTTAACAACAGTGGAAAGAGAACCTGTCATTGATGATTTCTATTCAAAAGATCTTAGTATTTAATAAATTACAAGCTTCAGTAGTCCATTCCAGTTGATTAGAGGAAGGGGGTAGAACTCCCAACACTTATCTCAATAGCGTGAGAATACAAATAATGGTTTCCTGTCCTCCTTGGAGCGATAGCTCTGTTTTTTTATAATTTTTTTACATTACAAATATGACTTCAGACAACCCAACCCTTTGCAAAATCAGATGAAGAATTGGATCCAAACTACTTTCCATTAATATCAGACTAGTACAACCATTTTCCCATCAAGAAAACTAGATCTAATATGAATTTTCTATTTTTTTGGCAAATCTAGGCAAGAGCCTAGAATTCTAGAGAAACAATATTTTTTTATAAAATTTCCTCAAAGACCTTTGTGTAACTTTTAAAATGATGCGAATCTTGAGAAATGGTTTTGATTCTAGATAATTTATTATACTGGTAGAAACTCGATATGCTCATATTTCCAATATTCTCCTTCATCTTCACACAAATCGAGGTCAAACTTGGCAGTTTGGAAACTATGCAGATTTTGAGAAGATTTGTTGATTTGCTTCTAGAGACCCACACCTAAAACTTGGGTGCAATCCAACTCATGGGAAGGTGCTAGAATATCAATTTTAACAAAATAAAAATCTCAGATTTTCCCAGAAATGTGCCAATTTACAAAAGCCCCAAATCGGTGTAGGAAAGCTAGTGTAGAAGTGTTAGTGCAGGAGCATAACTAGGTGCAACTAATTGTTGATACATGTGTATCTTTGACCATGATTTCATATGCCTTCTTGAAACAACACAAGCACCATCATCAGTAATAATTTTGATGCAAATCATATTGAAATAAAGGAGATAGGTTAAATAATGAACACTTACGTGATCATGCTCCAAGTTTAAGCTACTAGCCCAGAAATTGTGCCAAATGATAGTAATAACAATGAAAAACATGAGTAAGCATAGGTTGAGAATGTGAATTAAACATGAAAATTTTGGGGCCTAACAATATGCTACCCCTAAACATTTCCTAACACCCACTAGAAGGAGCTACAACCCATGGTTTGCAAGCGACCACTGGTTGGCCCTTTTGTTTCATATTTCATCCATTTTAAAACTAGAACTAATGGACCTCTTACCTCATAAAGAAAAAAAATCTATCACTGCATCTGCTCACCAAAACCAACTTACAAACACCTTCAACAATCTCATAAAATCACCAAATTATATGCACCAACAACATCAACACCAAAAGTCACCTTTGATGAACACATCAAAGCACTAATCACCAATTCATTATTCACCTATCAAATATCAAATATGATCTTTGAAACACCCTTGACACATACCACCATTATTCATCATAAGGCACCAACAACTTTTAAACTCTCATCCACACACACAAACTTTGTTGCTCGAATTATGCTTTTAAAGAACTATGGACTTATAATTTTGGCTTCAATTCTTTTCTTGTATATTTGCATGAATCCTTATTTTTTTCTGTTACCTATTCATTCTAGTATTCTATATGTTATATTAACTTCTCAATCTTTTATCTACAGTTCTGAGCTCAATCTGTGATATTTTCTTCTAATTTTTCTCATTCTGGCATTTTACAAAATTTCGCTGGGACTTTCTTTTTCTGGAAAACCTCCAATTTTACCAGAACTACTAACTCTTCCTATTAACTACTTCCAACTCATTCATGCATTTAGCATTTTGTTTTTATGCTTGGCTTAACTACCAAATAGTGCCACTAAATTGTCACATGTTTCTTACTCATCCATCTGTTAGCCTAAGGGATTTGTTAATTGTAACATGCTATCAAAATAGTTGTCGACTAAACCGACCATGTAAGATATTGCCACACCGCCAAACCAAGATGTTGAATCATTCATCCAAGGCCTTTGGTTATCGTCCAAATACTTTATTCCAAATCATTGTTGCACATATAGCTGTCGATTATTCATTTCATAATACTTTAAACATAGGCCCGAAGCCTTTTAATACACTGTCACTACTAAACATTGTCGCCACATAAGACTTGGCCCAAAGTTGTTACGCTTGCTAAAATAAATATGTGACACTTTTTAATTATATCTCCTCTCATGCTTGTTCTTACCCTCTTGTCCACCATAGGACTCAGTGTTGTGACCACTACCCAAACCTTCAGGTGCTAGAGTCTTTTTAAGCACAAGAAGGCTTATTTTCCTTTTCAAAACCTTTGTGCCCTTGGTATTATTTTTTTGAACATGGAACCACCTTTTTGGTGCTATTTACCTAGGGAAATAATCCTATGCCCCTTTATAATCCACCAAGGTCTTCCTTATGGGATGAGTTATCCCTATGGGGTCCTCCTAATGTAGCAAGAGCCAATAGAAAATCTCTCTAAGATAAGTTTTCTCTGACATGCCTAGGCCATCCCTGATGCCCAATCATGTTGTTGATCTTCCTTTGAGACACTCCAAGGCCTTTCAGGGTCTTATCAGTGGGATGACATCATTTTTTCTACGCGTTAGCATGTGATTCATGACATGTGTCACCCAAAAATGGAACATTAAGGCACCTAAAAATATTGAATATGACTGCCACATGTCATGCTCCCATTCACTAGTGATAACATCATCATCCTTCGTCCTCTAGGCCAATAATACGCTGCCATGTGTCCCACTATAATAGAGGAGAGAGAAGGGTCCCACAACCTTATTTTGCACCATATTTCCTTTATAAAAATTTAATGACTCCTAGCCTATTCTTGTACAAACCCTCTCTCGGTTAGCGCTCCTCTAGTCGTTACCTTGTATTCTTTTCGGACTAGCTTTAGTGGGCTTTGTTGTCAATGTGGGGGGCTCCCACTTAAGTCTTCTGCCAATCGTTAAGCCTGGCATTATTCTTTTCCAGGCCACCTCCACACTTATATATCATCCCACTTAAATTCTTAAGGTTCTCTTTTCTAATTTGTGGGATGCACCTCGGGGGTAACTATTGCAGGCTTACCTATTATATGGGCTTTTCCTGCACCAATAGAAATGATCTGTATTGTGTTGTTGATCCAATGTTTTCCGGCCTATTGCATAATGAAACTTTAACTTTGTGTGCCCTTTTCTTTCTCGGGGTGTTATCTCTAGGCTACATCCATTGGGTGGGATCTACCATCGTGCAATCAAAAATGATCCCATTGTTACCCTTGGATTACCACATTTGCTTGATCCTTTTTCTTTTGTAGTGCCCCTAAGGACTCTACTACATTTTCTTGTGTTTAAAACTAACCATGTGCTCCAAAGCGCCTCCAACTAACTTTACATTTGGAGAGTTTGACCTTGGAATTACCTGAATTCTCCATACCAATGGAAAGATATTTCAGAGCTCTTTCATCTAGGTGGGATCCATATACATCTGAGATGATCTACTACATAATAAATAATCCCAAAGTTTGTGCACCTTCTTCATCCATGTTGATCTTCGCCCTTCTTCTTATGCCTAAAACCTAATCTTATGACGCATCCTTTTGACACCTTCGCCATATGTTTCCATTTTATGTCATTAACGATAAACCATCATCAAATGAATTTACATTTTCCATGCTTTTCCATTTCCAATAATATTTTCCTTTACCATCAATGACAACATATTTCCAACATGATCAATAGTAAAGTTATTTGTTACAATGTATTTTATTTTTTTAGCTTAATTTGGTTTAACTTTTTGGGAAATTTAAGCTTGAATCAAGAATGTATTACAACTAAGAATTCATTGATTATATACATTTCCTTCTTTGATGGATAAGGTTAGAAGGTGTTTACTCTCTTGAGTTGAGTTAGAGGTTTTTCTCGATAAGTTCCTTGACACATATTTCCAAGAAGATTACTGGTCCACAAAGGGACAACAAATATCATGTTTATAGTCATAAAATGATGGGCAAAATATATTCACTCCATTTGAGTATCATGAAAAAGATAAATCCAGTTAAATTATGGACTCAAAATTCAGCAGCAACTTTTGGAAGGAATGGTTTTACTAAGTGGGAACTTGATTAACCATAAGTATCTCATACCATCCAATGACAAATGGATAAAGTGGTGAACAAATTCCTTGAAGGGTGGTGAGCACCAGCATTGTAGCAATAATGCTGCAACTCTTGGGCTTCCTGCTTTACTTTTATCAACCCGGTAGTTCGTAACAAACTTGGAAGCGACGGTGATGTATGCACAAGTACTAGTTCTTACTGCAGGCTGTCACTTGGTCAGCTGGCACAAGATCACTAGGAGCTCAAGCCAACTTCTATGAATTCTAGAAGAAGCTTTATATGTGATGAAAGTAAGGGAAGCTTACTCTATAGAGGCTCCTCTACTTCCAGAAAGAGAAAGAAGACTAAAATGTCAAGTAAACCTAGCAAACCCTAATTAACCAACTAATCCTATTTTTGCAGAAAGAGAGATGAAAAACCATGAAATGAATGCCATTACCTACTTAGGAAGTAAAAATCATCTACTCAAACTATTTCTACAAGGAAATGAGAAAAAAACATCTTTTTGGATTTTTATGTTTTTTTAGGTAAAATTGTCATGCATGTACTTTATTTGTTTGTGAATGTGGCAGTGATTAGGTGGTGATGGAGGGTGACTTTGGAGTTTGTAGAGGTGTAGGAAGGTGTGGAGGGGTCCTAGGAGGTCCCAGGTGGCCTCTTGGAGGCTTTCCCTGCAATTGAACTTCAAAAAGACACCTAGAGGAAAATCTGCAGGAGGTCGCAGGGGATCTACAGGAGGTCTACAGGAGGATGCTGAGAGCTGTTTTAGAGGTTTTGAAGGTGGGAAAATGGGTGGAAAGGGCATCTGATGGCTAGGACGATGTGTTAAGGTGTCCAAGGTTCATCAAGGAAGATTAAGGAAGAGAAAGATGGTTGGACTTGTTCAAGGGAAGAGAGGAAAGTTCATGAGAAAAGTGCAGAAAATTAGGGCAGATTTATGAGGGACCGTGGATGACCTGTGGAACATGGATCAAAGAGAGCTGGTGATGGCTGATTGGTTGACTTATTGTGATCAGAGATGTACTATTAGAGAACTGAAAATCAAACACTGAGACTAAGCAAGCAAAGAAACTAGCTACACTAAAAAACAGAACTGTTCATCAAGCTAGTCTAAATTTTGATCTAGGAAAGTAAATGTTGAACAATGCTATATGGAAAGAAAACATGGAAGGGAATTTATTGCAAAGGCAGAAATGAACATGGTGAAATAGATCTACAACAAAGCATGAACTTTCTAACAAGCTGCAACACTAGAAATCCTATGGCAAAGGCAAATCCGTGTTTTTTGTGGTAGCAAGAGGGTCTTGGCCTCATTTCATGGTCCCAAAGGGAGGAAAGGAGAAAAAGGCTCTACCGATGGCCTTTTTGTATCTTTTTTGTATCACTGTTCAATCTGCTACAGCAAATTGAAATGGAAACAACCTTTTAAATCACCAACAGTAACCTATCCTTAACCAAGAAAGAAATCTATCTAACAACAATGAATTCATAAACTGAAATAAAACATATAAATACAAAACAAGAGGTGCTTGGCTACTTGGATTGGGCCCTAACCCAAGAGCTTTAGCCCTCTGAGGTAACTCAATGCTAGCTCAGAAACAATCTCATCTTCATTATCAAAATAACAGTAAGATTACATGAAACTGTCTACAAAAGTAAGCTTGAAGTTGAGCAGAGCAAAGCTGAAACAAAAGTGCGAAAATTTGACTAACATACAACAACCTAATGAGGCCCTAGGCCTCTCTACTTATACAACTAGAGCTCCCGATAGCTCCCTTAAAATCAGGGAGACTTGGCTCCCAAAACTTGAGATAGACAACAGTTACCCCCCACTTGCTCGGCTACCTCTTTGGTGCATTGATGCATTTGCTTGTGCTCCGAGCTTTCTAAAGGAGAATTTGAAGTAGGGAGTCATAAATGAGGGGGACACCCTCCTATAAATCCTCTCCCTTGTCTTCTTCAAATATTTGTTGCCAAATTTTCATTAAATCTTTGACTTTGTCTCCAAAATTAACCAGAAATCTGCATTAAGCACACATTAGAGTTCAAGGCATAATGATAAACCCAACTCACTCTATTAGCATAAATATAATAAAAAGCATGCAATAAAATAATGAGAATGGTGGATTAAGCTAAGTTAGGAGGCAAAATGAGCCCATATAATTACCCATTTATGGGGCTCATCATCACCCCCTATTGAATGTGTTGCTCATCCTCTAAGCAACTAGTCCATCTCCTCATCTTTGATGACCCTGATGGCCTCCCTGACATCCCATGCTTCTGATGTGAGATCCTCTTCTTTGTCATGGAATCCTACCTTTTTGTCCACTTCTTCCCACTACTGTTGTTCTTTTTCTTCTTTTCTACCCTATATCAGTCTTAGCAGCACTGGGGGACTTAGTTTGAGGCCAAACTAATTGACCTTTAATCTCTGTATAGAGTGCATGTACAGTGGCACTCTCCTTAATGCCTCTTTCATACTTGTTGGGGAGTGATACTCCCTTATCTGCAAGTTGTGTGGCAGTGTATTCCACCTCCTCATACAAGCATGAATATAGTCATCTCCAAGTAATCTTCCCATGTCCTCAAAATGTGCAATGGCCTAAGCCTAATAATTGATATACTTAGGGGCACTTTGAGGATCATTTACAGGTAGCTGGTGTGTGTTGATGAGAGCCATGGGGTCTGATGGCTCAAATCTGATCATTAGGGGTTCATTTTACTCTTTTGCCATCAACTTTTTGATTTTTGTTGTCCTTTTCTCCTCATGATTCATCCATGATGCCATGGCCATCAGTTGCAAGTCCCCTAGCCTAGCATTGGGGTCCCATAGGTTCATATCGGTGAGGGCCATGTTATGCAAGTAGAACTCTACTATCTTTGCCTTGTATTCTGCTGAGCTTTGGTCACATAGGTCCATGAACTGTCTGTAATCCTAAAAAGGAATTGTGCCTCTCTTTGCTAAAGTCTTGATCTAAAACTGTAGCCAGTAGTCTTTGAGGTATACTCCATATGATTTTGTTGGTGTTCTACACTGTAGTGCCTCCATAGACCAACTGGCCATGCATGCTAATTGTGTTCTTCTGATTTCCTCTCTATGTCTTACAACACTTAATTCCCCGCCCATCTCTCTAAGATGGTTCTCCATGTGGTCAATATCCTCTACCCCCTTGTATTTGGCGATTTGCATCCATCTATGGCTCCTTATTCTTTCTTTCTCTAGCTCAAAGAAAAGTGGGACTGCAAATTTCTGTGGAATGATTTTCCCCCCTCAAGAAGATTGTAGTAAGAGCCCAAACTAGTTTGGGGGTCAGGTTCTTGAGTCTCTGTTGTTTCCTCCTTCCCCTTTGGTTGTTCTTCTACCCTTTTCTCAAGTTTTTCGGTCTCTTGTAGCTTAGTTAGGGTCTCCTATAGAACAGTTTGTGCCTCCTGTAGCACTGTTTTTGAGTCCTATAGTTGCACTCTTTCCTTCCAGGTGGAAGATTTGAGACTTCCTCTTTCATATGTGATGGGGGTTTTAGAGGGAGATTCTTCCCCTTTGACAGTGGGTGAATCTTCAATTATAGTAGGCACTTTTATAAGAAGAGCTTCGGCGAAAATCACATCTAGAAAGACTTTTGTCGACGCGTTTCGAACCAACTAGTGTGGTTCATCGTCAGGACAATTTGAAGAAACAGATCCAGCAACACCTGCTTAAATAGACCGAGCAGAGACTCCAACGGCTATAAATGACTCCAGGACCTAGGCCAAAATTTTAATTTATTTATTTATTTCCTTAATTATTCTTATATTACCTAAGAATTTTAATAATATTATTATTATCCTTA
>APFE031094697.1:0-10684 GCA_000404065.3 Pinus taeda | reverse complement strand
TCTAGACCCCATTTGAAATTTGAATTCTTTTTTATCATGGTTTGCAAAGGAGAAACAATTCTTGAAAAATCTGGGACACATCTTTTCAAAAAATTGATTTGACCAAGAAAAGATTGCATGGCCTTTTTATTGTGAGGTAGGGATATTTTGAAAATTTCTTTGATTCTATCAGGTTCAATGTGAATACCAAATTTTGATACTATGAATCCTAGAAGTTTTCCTTCACTTAATGCGAAAAAAGATTTCTTTGGGTTAAGTGAAATCCCATACCTTAAACATTGTTGAAAGATTTGTTTCAAGTCTCTGAGATGGTCGCTTCGCTTCTTGGAGTACACTGTTATATCATCCAAATAAATCACTACGGCTTTATTGACTAAACCATTGAATGCGATGTCCATAGCTCTTTGAAATGTAGCGTCGGCATTGATCAAACCAAATGGCATCTTCCGATATGCGTATGTGCCCCATTTGGTTCAGAACGTGGTTTTTAACTGATCGTCGGGATGTACCAACACTTGGTCGTATCCTGAAAATCCATCCAGAAAAGACATTAGTTCTGAGCCTGCTACTGCCTGTAATATATGTTCCATAGGAGGGAGGGGAAAATTGTCTTTTTGACAGGCTTTGTTGAGATTCCAAAAATCGATGCAGATTCTAATATCTCCGCTTTTCTTTCTAACAGGTACCATATTGGAGACCCATTTGGAATGTCTGACGGGGAAAATTATTCTGGCCTTTAATAACTTATTCAGCTCAGCCTTTATTTGGTTTTCTAGATTGGGGTGGATTTTTCTGAGTTTCTCTTGGACAGGTTTTTCATTGTCAAGCATAGGGATAATATGTTGGATAATGGAAGTGTCGTATGTCTTCAGCTCATCGTAATTCCAGGCGAAAACATTTTTGTATTGTCTCAACAGACGAATATATGCTAGTTTCTCTTCAGGGGCTAGGCCATGGCCTAGATTAACGTTTTGTGGTTTATCATCAGTTCCCAGGTTTACTGATTCATAGTTCAGAGTTGACCTGTAGAGTTTAGAATTAGTAGACCTTTTAAACCGACTTTTCAAATCGTATAAGTCTTCCAACTTAACCACCGATTTAGGTATAGCATTATCAGTGCTACTTTGTTGTATTTGTCAATCGTGGTGGTCTTCGTCAATTATTTGATTGGAGTAGGATCCTTCAGAGGTGAGGAGGTTTACGATATCAGGATCGTCATTGAATACTCTCCAGTTTGTAATGTTGTCAGGGATGGATGGTCTAAAGATTAACTCTATCGAGAATCTATCTGGACTAAAATCTTCGGAGGGAATGAGTCTAGAGGCTACGTTGGCTAAAAGGTCTGCGCTTGCGTTTTGAATTCTCTGGATTGAGAAAATATTGAATGCTATGAAATGCTCAGTCAGATCCTGTACTAGAGATTGATAGTATTTCAAATGACTTGATAGGCAATGTATGGTGTTATGTACCTATTTCACCATAATCTCAGAGTCTCCAAAGACTTGAAGGTACTTGACGTTCAGCCCGATTGCTTTGTATAGGCCTTGCACCAAAGCCTCATATTCTGCTGTATTGTTTGTGCAATCGAATTCAAGTCTGCACGTAAGCATTATCTTGTTCCCTTCTGGACTAATCAGAACGCACCCTGCTCCTGCTCCTTCATTAGATTTAGAGCCATCAAAATATAATTTCCAAAACAAAGATGTATTTATAGGTTCTTCTACAAAATTAACACACTTTGAATTATCAGTTTGGGAAAAAATTTCGACTTGGGATAAAACTGAATTTTCTAAGTAAGGTGATGTATGAGCATTGAAATTGCTGAGGAAAGAATCTGTTGAGTAATTGCCTATGATGCTACTATTGTATGCTATTGCTTCGTTTTCTCCCTCCAATTCTGTTACTATGTATTTCTGGTGTAACTCTCGTTCAACCTTTATTTGATTTGGTTTACCATTGTATGGTAACCACATGTGCGACCAGTCGGTTGAAAAGTATCCATGGAGTTTTTCAGACCAATCCCTGCTAAGAATTAGGCCGTAGAATTCAGGGATATCAGCTACTAGAATGTCGATAACCTGACATACCTTGGGGTTAGACAACAATCTTATGGTGACTTGATTAAGTTCACCAATCACTTCGACTTGAGACCGATCAAGCTGAACTATACGCACTGCGGATTTTTGTGGTTGAACGTTTAACTTGGCACATATTGATCTGGGTAAAATATTTTTTGAAGCTCCAGAGTCTACCAAACAATTGTGCATGTTTTTATTGAAGATTTCATAAGTGAGCAGAAAAGGGGGAGTGTGAGATCTTGATCTTCCTCCAATCAAGGCGATGTCATTTGGATCGATCTTATTGGCCGTGTTGATTGGGGGTCTTCCCATATTGTGCATAGCTACAGCTGTAGGCAAAGATGTAGTAGGTACGGCGTGTAATTCTTTCATCATTATCTTCTGTTGATGTTTCAATTTGCTCAATTCATAAAGAGTGATATTAGCCCTAGTCTTTTCCATGTCATCGATAATATTGTAGTCCATTTCATCCGATACTATTAGTGTTCTTGATGGAGGTGTTTGATCTGGTTGGACTGGGCTAGATTGAGTCACCCTAGCGGTCGTTTTCCTTGTTGTGACCTTTTCTTTCACTGTAGGGCTCGCGCCCTTCTGCTTAGGGGTAGTTTGGGGAGGATCAAGTTGGTTTTTGCTTCGTGTTCTAACTGTAAATGCTTCTTGATATTCTTCTTGTGGGAGGATGAAATCCCACATTCCTTGTAGTTCCACAACTTCTTCATCATTGGTCTGCCCTTCGGTGGTTCTCTCTTCTTCTTCCTCTTCTTCGGATTCGACATTTGAGATAGCGTTGGGTGGTTTCGCATCTATTGAAGGGCCTCTTTAAAAAGTTCTATAGGGATTTTCTGAAGAAGTTTCTGCCACTTGTTTCTTTATGTCAATCATCTCATTGGACATGGTCTTTAATACCTTCTGCAACCCTTCTAAATCGAAAGGATCTTTTGTTTCTTTCTTCTTGGGGTCTTCCTTGAAGGTGATCTTTTTAGATTTGCGTTCTTCGATCACAAATCTTTTCTCCAAGGCTATAACGCGTTTCTCTACTACTATCGCCTCTGTCAAGTTTTCAACTAAGGTTGTTTTATATTCCCTATCTATGAAGACTGCTAAGTTTGATGGTAAGGCTGTGATATACCATTCACATCGTACTTCTTCGCTAGGTTGGGAAGTAGTGGGGAATTTATAGAGGATCTTATTGAATCGTAAATTGAAATCTTTGATGGGTTCTCTAGTTTCAGCTTTAAGATTGGATAAGTCATTGATTAACGTTGCCGTTGACCTGTGATCACCAAATTTAGTGAGGAATTGATTTTGAAAGGTGTCCCAACTTGTTACAGACCCGGAAGGTAATGAAAAGTACCATGACCCGACTGTTCCTTGCATTGTATAGGGAAAAAGCCGGACAACAACATCTTCGTTGGTAACCTCGTTGAGATTGACAGAGAGCATGGAATTGTTAATGTGCTCTTCAACTAGCATGCCTGCTTCAGGGTTGAATTTGGGTAGCCATTTCTCAGGATGGGTTGGTATTTGGCTTAGGGGTGGAGGCATTAAAACTACTCCAGGGTTGTTCCATGGAGATTGAGCCATTTTTGAGTTGCTGGTAATTGCAAGTGTAGGGGATGATCCTTGAGGATGGGAAGATGAAGATAATATGATCTTGGATGATTGGGGAAGAGGGGTTGTGGAAGGTGGATGAGTGGTTTGGAATGAAGATGTGGGCGGTTGACTTCACAGTGAGAGGGTTGAGATGGATGATTTAGATGAAAGAGTCTCACTATCAGAGTGCAGTGATGCTTTCCTCGCTCTTTTCCTGGTGGGAAGAGGGAATTCAGTTGGTCGAATGTCAAATTTTCTGCTCTTTAACCTTGTCAGGGGATGAGCAGGATTGTACTGCGAAGTCACGTTGCTTTGAGATTTATCAGACCCCAGTGTAAAAATATTAAATCCCTGGCATTTGTGAATAAGAGTTTGAAATTCAGGGGGTTCAATGGTAGATTGGTCTGAAATATTGGGGTATGTAGCAACGGTTAATATTCGACCGACTTTTGATTCTGAATTTAAACGTGCTGAGGAAGTCGGGGGAGTTGATGAGGGTGATTTACTCTCAGAATGGTATTTAGATTTTGATTTAGGTTCCATTCAGAGTCAGGCCCTCCTTCTAGCGCCAAATATGTTGAAGCCCTGAAAATCGGGTCGACAACAAGGGGGATACCCACCTAGTCCAGACCTTGGTTGGCAGCTCCTTATCCGTTTGGTATAGCGGGTCCGACTGGGGATAACGGGACCAGTTTCCCGATCTTGGGTGTGTGTGTGTGTGTGTACAGTTGAACTATGCTGATATAAGAGTATTTTAAAGCTAACCTAATTCAGATTCTTTAACTTTACTCTATACTATTGTAATCTAGTGAGAAACAACACATCAAATCTATTCTAACCCGGGGTGTATATCTTCTATTATGCGATCTAAAAAGATTTCGAACAATAACTGGTAATAAAGATCATTCAGCTATCATAAGAATAGAAATCATTAAAGATAAACCACTTTGCATAAGAATTTAGGCAAAACAGTTGTGAACAGCATATCGCATAATAAGCTATTCATATGTCAAACATAAACAATATGACTCCACCGTAAAAAAGTGCCAAATGATAACCCATACATTCATACAATGACATATAAACAACTGAAACTATAAGTCACTTAAAGAACATAAGCACGAGTAGTCAAGAGATAAAAGTATCCTTTATGAATGGTTCCACTCATAAGCTTTAAGCAACAATGATTTATCTCTCCTTGCTGTAACATCTACTAAGAGTACAGAAGTGCAACATCAGTAGCATATATCAAATGCAAACATTAATAAAACTTGATCCATCCATTCATCAAAACCACCTCCGAGGGTGCAAAAGTGCATGTTCTGAGGACGAGATTTTGAAAAATCTTCGGACCCTTCTCTAAATGCCTGAGAAGGGTTTAAATACTACTAGCTAATTAACTTGATTACATAAATTTAGGATCCGGTTTTCAAATGACCGTCCTTCTGATAAAGCAGACTATTTCTAAAATTAAATCTGACTCTGAACTATTTCTGTATTTGCTCCTTAGTGCTGTAAGCGTGCAACATTCGTCTGGGAAGAGTTGGTTGGTTGCCTTCCCCTTTCGTGTGTGCTATAAAAATAGAAGTAACAAGAGCTGGCACCACTTTTTGGTAAACTATCAGATATTTTATAGAATCTCCCGCTGACTGAGTGTATACTTGGTAATAACCCAAATTTCCCTCAAACTGGTTCTGCTTTTGCTATTTCGGTTTCTGTCTTTGCGAATGACTTGATGAGTCAAAATACTTTACTTTCTGGACAATTCTCTGGATTGAAAACTGCCTCCGTTCTTCATTCCGGGCTTTTTTGGCGTGTAAGTTTCAGGTCTTTTTGTAATCATGCTGCTTTTGTGCGCCTTTGATTTTGAGCTTCAAATGACCTATCGGTCATTAGCATCTATTTGATTGATACTCTGGAATCTGTAGTCCTATCGTAGGTGGCACCCATTTTTGAAGAGATCTCTTCCGTGTTCTCCGAGCATTGGCGCTTTCCCCTTTTCCTTAGATGTTTCCTACAATATTGCTTTATGTTATTTCCTGTTTTATGGTTTGCGCAAAGGAAAAGAGTAATGGTAATAAAGATTGACATGAAAGATTCAGATCTTATGTGTGCATAATTATGACATTCACAGCGAACTGACTCTTCGAAAAACAAAAAGCAGTCATTCGTACAATCATTAATTTCCTTTTTTAAGGCGTGCACTTAATTTTGATTAATGGGAAGCTTTCCTTGAATACTGTGCCGAGGAAAATTCGTGCTCATCGCAGGTCGCAGATCGCAGATTTGCGTTATAGTATTGTGGTATTGCAATATCGGATCATCGCAGATCGCAGATCACAGGTCGCAGAATTTAGTCATTGTGTGCTACTCTACGCGATTGTTGCGATATGCGATGCCACACATCGGCCGTTGGAGATTTCTTAGGTTTTTCTTTTAAGAGTGTTTCATAGTGAATGCGATGCAATGATTTTCTCATTGCTCCTTCGTTGTTTATTATGCTCATAAAAGAAACGTTTCATTGCTTTGTTGCGATAAAATTCTAAGGAAAAAACAAAAATGTTCCTAGAGATGTTTGTTTGAATTTTTATTAAAGGTCCCCATTTGCTTGGTGTTATTGCTAATATCAAACAAAGAGGGGGGTTGTTGGTGGCCACAACAGGACCTTTCAAGATACTTGAGAAAACTGGTGAAAATGATTTTCGCCTTGATCTACCAGCTTACATGCACATCTACTCAGTTGTTAATGCAGACATCTTGAGACTATTTTAACCTTCATTAATTGAAGATCCTGAAGAGGAGAGTTGATTGCCTTCTATTGATGATTTGTTGCCTGAATATCTTAATGAATTGCAGGAAGATACAGTTCTGGATAGGAAGGTAAGAACTACACAAAGAGGGGATGTTGAATACCTTAGGATCAGACTCAAAGGTTCAATGCCATGCAATCCGAAATGGATAGAAATTGAGCAAGCGAGGAAGAAATACCCTCACTTGATTGATGCTTGAAAGAAAACCAACTTTTGATTGTCCAAAATATTTTTCAGTGGGAAGGTCGTGATTCGAATTGGATCCTAGAACACTCTCTAAGTTTTCATGATTGTTTCAAATTATGCTAAAAGATTCAAGTCCTAGAAAAATCAAATCTATCAGAAGGAATCCTCATAACAGATGCATTCATGGCCAGAGTGAAGCAACGAGGACCCTCGGTCAAGTGCGCAGGCTGTTGGCCCATGGTAACGCACACTAGCATAAACTGGCAAAACCGGAGGCCAAATCAAGAAACGAGGGTGGTTTCTGATATGTGATTAGCACTAAAGAGCTAATCGTGTATCGCAGGGTGTCCCCCTCAGTGAAGGAAAGCCCAGAAGCACCCAGACCCAAAATCGCTATAAAATTTGGAAAAGTAATGCATTCGGTTCCGTAGCACGGGATTCCACAAACCGGTAGGATATTAGAAGGCCTTGATGTAGTAAGAAGTTTTGATTGAGTCCCGTTCGATGCCGCACATCGAGTGACACGCGTCTGGCGGATGAGAGAGAAAACTACCCGCATCGAGGGGTAAACACCATGTGACTTGTCCGCCCGATATGAAGGATGACCATAGGATTTGAGAGGCCCAAATCAATGGTGGAGATGCATCTCGATGACTGACCAGATTTGACAGGTCAAAAAGCAAGATGACAGGGGATTTGAAGTTCCACATGGATGATGAGTTGGCAAATGATTCATGATTTGCGGGCAATCTTGAAGCAAACAGAATTAATGACCATTCAAAAATGATTCAAGGAATCTAACACCCAATTCATTGGGAAATAGGTGGCCACCTCCCTGCGAGGTGTTACCCAGTGATGATGACATAGAGTAGAGGAATTCGAATAGACAGAGGTAAGGAAACCAGAATTTCGGGAAGCGGAAACGAGCAGTCAAACAACATACTAGCTTTAAAGCCATGACTTGATTGAAGCGGAAAAGATAACATAGAGAGGCAAATAAGAGTTAGCTAGACGCAAGAAGCTAATAGCAGAGAACAGAGAGTAGAAGCCGAGCTGACCTGAAGGCAACATCGAGCCAGACAGAGCCAAAGAGAGTCAAAGAGTCTATGTACTCCATTGAAGGCTTGAGAGGTTCAATTAAACTCCTCGACATAGGCCTATCCTCCTACTATGACCCTTAGAGGTCGAGTTCCAATAAGGAGAGTTTGTGCACTCTATTCCTACCAACTTCATTCTATTTAAGTGAGTCTCGAATCGAGCTCATTGTTGTAAAAAATCTGCTCGAAAAAATAATAGAGAGGCCACCACTGAAAGGCCGGACTAGGAGACATAGCCCAAGAGCATTGGGTGAACTCCTTATTAAACTTGTTTTGTTTACATTTTTGACTGTTATGTTTTCTTTGATTGCCTTACTATCTATGTATTCTAGCAATCTTATTGATTTGTTGCATAAGTAACATAGGAACATCCATGCACATGAGTCTATAATACCTTTAATTCTTTGTCTTGGATAAATTCTAGATCACTAAGAAAGAAGGAAGAATTTTTAGATTTCAAGAAATTTGTGGAGTTTCAGGTATACTGAGAATTGAAGTAAGAAGAGGTGAAGCTCTGAATGAGAAACCAGAAGAAGGAACTGGAATTGTTGTAGGGGATCAATGGAGAAAGTATTGGCATAGGGATTACGATGTTCTTATGTAAGAACACATTCAGTTGCAGAAGAATAGTATTCATCATCTGAGAAGTGAAGTGGAAAAAGAAATTGATGAGTTGTGGGAACTCATACACCACATTCCAATAAACTAAATAGAGGACAAAAGAAGGAAGGAAGATTGGCTGGAAGGAATGGTACAGGTGAAGGTAATGGTAAACTTCGAATTAAGGTGTGGAAGTCTAGAATAAATTGTGATGAGAAGAAAAAAGAAACAAGATATAGGAAAAAGACAGTAGCAGACAGTGGGAGCATAGCTAATGGGGCAATGCAACATAAAATATGGAGACCTAGAGAACGACAACAAACAATAGCAGTAACCAAGGAAAAACTACTAAACAAAGTATGAGATCCAGGAGGACACATATCACAAGCACATGATCAGGAGATCGTGATTATTTTTAACCTTGGGAGTCTGATGCAAGAACATCTAGGCCTAGCTTGCAATGTGATGGTCCGGTCACATGTTGTGGTTAATGAGAGTTTGGAGGAAGAATTGGTTATTTAAATTTATCAATTGCAAAGTATGTAAGTAGTTAATTGTTTCCTAATTTTGAACAAAATTGGGAATAAGTGGCAAGTGGTCTTCCCTGCGTGGAGATCAAGCCAAGCAGTTTAGTTTGTTGAGATTAGGATAGGATTTGATTTCTAAATGTATAGTCTATTCCTTCAATTGTGGAGGAGATAGTTAGCTTAGACATATATGTATTTTCCTGTATTTTATAAAGAGGGAGAGAGAGAGGATTCGAGAGAATTTCACGAGGTGATTGTAAGCCTACGAGAAGATTAGAAACAAAGGCTCTCACTAAAATAATCAGGCCAGAAATGGATAGAAAGACTCAAATATGTGATTACGTGTTTGTATGTTTATATACAGAGAGTGGATTTTGAGTGTGGAACTGTTTATTTATGCATTTTCGAGTTATGTTGTATATATGCGTAGATCGTTTAAAATTCCATTCGCAGGTATGTTGATCAACCATCGATCACTTAAGAATCTATGGTGATCCATTGATGATCGATCCATTGATAAACGCGTTAACTGTTATATATGTGTAGTCGTGCATACTTAGACAGAATGAGGCGGAACTGTGGGTTTAATGCATAATTTATTGAGATCGAAGGAAATAAAATAAAGAGATGGAATCAATATTGTAAGAATGATTGCATAGTGGCCATTGGATCTAGAAGATCAATAGGCCAGATCAAAGTGGAGGATAGAACATTAATATCGCATCGGAACTTTGTTTCGCAAAGGGGCGGAACTCAGGTCTTAAGAGGTTGCGACATGCGATCACCAATATATCGCATCGACGTAAGTTGTGATATCAAAATCGACCTTAAAATATTGTGATCTCTGATTGCCGATGAAGTGAGGACCATTGGATCATGGAACGGATCAATGGTGGATATGTGATCGTTGATTGCATTTGCAGAGGTCAAGTGTGAAGGATGGTGGAACAACGATATCGCCGATATGTGATAAGGCACGATCAGAGATCGGGGAAACTAGAGATCGGAGCAATCGGAACAAAAAAAAAGGATTGGAGTGAGGAGCAGACCCGATGGAATTTATAGATGTGGGTGTAACATTTTTGAGATCCGGTCTTAAGGCTTCCGGTCAGGTTTTTTGTGTAATCCGTGTATTTCCAATATTATGTGTCCATAATATATGTGATAGCAATTTTGCGACAGACCGATGACAAAGGGGTGATGAGCGGACCCTATGAAGCTTATAGGATGCAGGTGCATAAGTTTTGAAGTCTGGCTATTGTGTTTTGACGCGGGGTTTTCCCGTGTGTTCTGTGTATTTCGATAAATAGTGTTGCCTGGGTTATTTTAATGTAAGAGTGCCAATGTAACACTGCCGTTAGTGTAGCTGTCCGATAAGTTTGAATGGTCCCAGTTCTAAAGAAAAAGCACCAAACTGCACTTTCGATAGAATTTGTGGGCTTATAACCATAGTCCCATGACTGTTATTTGTTTAAGGAATTTAGGGTGTGGCAGCCATTTGGTGGCATCAATAGAAGGTGACATCTAATTAATGTGATCGATACATGGACTCTCTCATTATGTGATTTTTTTAAATATCACTCAATAGCCTTCATTAAATATAATTAAATTGATTACTCATCCAATATATATTTATATATAAAAGACATCCATCCTATCAACTTAAGCTTCTATTCCGACATAAATAAGCATAATAATTCTATAATTTATGATTGACAATATTGTTTCAAAATAAAACATAAAATCATAATCGCTTTGAAATAAAACATAATTAAATTCATAAAAAAACACTT